>NCQV01110388.1:0-10518 GCA_002740545.1 Lophocereus schottii | reverse complement strand
TAAGACAATACTTACAAAACCAAATTTTCTCGATTTTTATGGAAATTATCTTTCTAACTTATGTACAATTATAAATGTTCAAAATTTTCTTGGTTTTTATAGAAATCATGTTCTATTTCCAATTTATATATAATTAATACAACACATCATTGTTCATAACCCTAATTTAGTCCAATAATATTTGGATAATTTATATCGTTATGCTAACAAAATCTAAACTTAATTTTCTATTGAAACTGTATTTCCGATAATATCATTTCACTATCATATATCATCAATTAAACTTCCCAAATTGAGATTTTCCCCCCTGATCTCTATCCTCTCATGCATCTTCTTACAAATTAACATGAGATTAAACTATCATATGAATTTGGTATTCACCACATAACCATGGGCTTTGAAACATGCATATCCATAAATATTTCTTTATAGCAAAAAAACAGATTATGATAACTCTGTCTATTTCAATTTGCGATGGTAAACTTAAAACACGTCTACAAAAAACATGAACATGCTATGAAATAACTTTTGAAGCAGCAAAGAGAATACGACTATAAAGCTCGCATTGCCATCTTCAATAAGCAATTTTTGATTTGGCATCAATCTAATGTAGCAGTATATTCACTTTTAGACAGACAAACAATCTAATGGATAGGTAGCACAAAAATTATATAACACTTGTTTCGTGATTCATCTTAATATTCAAAGATAAATAAAGGTTGTTACCAGAAACTATTAATTATGATGCTATGTATGCATGGGATCAAGATTCTAAGAACGGTCAAGCTAAACATTGACATCAACATCAATAATATGAATATGGATATACACACAACATAATAAAAACTTATTAACATCCATGTAAAAGACTCACTACACGAGGCTAAGATACCCTGGCATACATGCATGTGATACCCACTTTGTATAAGGACATTACAACATAATGATTTAAATTTCTTACCCTTCCATGATTATATGGAAACTTATATCTTACCGAATAAAATGCATCTCATTGTCAAACATAAATTAAATAAATAAACATGATGAATTATAACTTTCATGCATCTAATTGGCAACAAAGCCAAAACCTGCGTCCTTATGATAATCACGTGTACTATGACCAATGAAATTGCATGCATAAAATTAATTTTTCTAATAATACCTATCTGCTGAAGACAAAGTAGGCTTTGTTCTTTCAATCTTGCATGTCTTTACATGTACTAGTCATCTGAAATTATCACTATGATATTTTCTAAATCCAACATTTGCAAACTTCTCCAACTTATGAAAACTTGTATGTCGTTCCACGAATCGTTTCCACCAAAATAAGTCTTATGATTGTTAGGGAAGTAGGATGTAGATGAACTTGTGGTATGAATAAAACAAGTCATGCACGAAATCACTCTCCATATGACTTATTTGTTATATACAACAAATAATTCTTGGGATAAAATGCTGATAGGACAATTATAGGTGTCCAAATTTTCTCAAGTTTAATTCTGGGAGTACTACAAGTTGATCATCTTGCTCCCGTTTCATTCTCATATCTTACTATCATGTCTCTCTCCTTATACATGCATAAACAATTTACGAAAAGACAAAACAGATGATAGGGTAGGCAGGTAGTTTTAGAGCCAAATGATGCGCTGGACTTATCTCACAGACCAGGTGGAAAAAGCAAACTGGAAAATCACCCACCGTGGGTCATGGTATCATCCACAAGCGGCCAATGGTGGCCATTATAACTCTTGAAGTTTCTCCAACAAGTTTAAACCACATGGAGACTATCAATTTCATATTATCTACTTATTATTTCAATCTCCTGAGTCCAACGAATAGCCTTCTTGACTCTTATTGCTTCTTTAATTTAATATTCCATAGCTGCAACCAAATTGAGAATGAAGCATGCTATAACATCTCCATTTAAGTTGGGAACCATAGCTCCAATGCTTGCTTTGCTCCTCGCTAAGTCCATGACTGCATCTGAGTTAATTTTATGCACACCTTCTCTTAGCTTTCTCCCTACTTGATGTTTCGATTATTGAGATTGTGGAGATTGATGTACATTTCTGTGTTGGAATTCAGATAAATGAGCATGAATTTTACACCTCAACAATGTCAAGCCTTTGTCTTCTCCTTGCCAGGCTCATTGGTTACGGTCATTCCTGGGCTAGAGGACAACTCCACACAACATGGATTGAATCCTGTGTTTCAACTTTATGGAAGTCACACATCCCCTCGACCTCTATCCCTTACTGTAGGAGTTTAGTCTTTCATGGGGCAACAACTTTACACCCTTTCCATAGAAAGTACTTGACAACCCTAAGAAATTCAACATTCCATATATCATGGCGAAGGTTCTACCCTTGCTCACTATGTGCTACATCCTGGATACGTTCCTCAAAGGCCACTAAATGTCCACTTTTAACCGTGTGTTGTCCGTATTTATCATGGCACAATGTGCTTTTGTCGTGTTCCTTACCTTCAAGTAGTGGTACACAAAGAATTGTATCAACTTCTTTTTATAAAGAACAAAATGATTAAGGAGTTGTAAATCCCACCTTTTAATCCCCTTGTCCCAATTATAGAGGCTGCAAATAGGTCTGGCAATTTCAACCGAATCCGATGGATACCTGACTCACCCAACCTGAAAAATCGAATGAAAATCTGACTAAACGCGTGATGGATAACCGGTGATGGATCGGGTCGGATTCGAGTGATGGCCTACCTGATCCGTCATCCGACCCGTCATCCGCTTTGTGTGTGTGTGTGTGTGTGTATATATATATTGAAAACTTATGTTTGGTATCCTTATTGTTGTTGTAATTGTTATGTTTACGATTAGGGCCTGTGGTTCCCGTTGGTTATTGTTTTGTATGTTTGAGATTATCGAGGCTTTTGAACCTTATTTGAGCCATAAATGAATAAAATGAGATAGAGCGCGTTTTATCCGTTTCACCTGTTTACTGCCCGCTTCATTTGGGGGTGGTGGGTGGATTGGATGCAGGTGAGCGGATGAGCGGGTGACGGATGGATCGGGTAGAGTGGATGGATACAGGTGATGGATACGGGTGGAATAGGAATGGCAATGAAGCCGGTACGAGGTGGGTTGAGCCGTACCCATACCCATACCCATACCCATTTTCGAAAATCGTACCCATACACGTACTCATGTCAGTCTAGTATTAAAAAATAAAACCCACACCCATACGCATTGGGTTTTATGGGTTTGTGAGTTTTATTCGGGTTCATATAGAAAATAAAAATTAATACCCGTATGAAACCCATATCTAAGTACGATATATGTTTTTATATTTATAAGGTTGCAAAGTTGTGATATTTAGAAATATATTGTTTAGAAATGTGAAATCAAATACATTATTGACTAATTTTTTTGTTAGAATGGTTTGGATTGGACTTAAATTAGAAAACTATTAATCGAAAATAATTTTTTTTCTTATTATAAAAACGGGTACGGGTAGGGTACGGGTATAGGGCGGGTGAGGGCTACACCCATACCTGTACTAATATCCATATCCATTCTCCAATACCTGCCCCATATCCATTTAAAACCCACTTTCACTACCCATTTGGATTTTTAAATGGGGCGGATTTTACGGGTTTTAAATAGGTACGGATTTTATTGCCATCCTTAAGGTGGGGCTTCACCTGCTCCAAATTCGACCCTTTGCCGGGCCTAGTTGCAAACTCTCATAGCCTCATACAGACCTCCCTATGTAACCAAGCATCTCGACTGTTGGCTCGATTCGGTTAGTTAAGTCACCCTAGAGGGGAGTGAATAGGGTGAAGATCAAGGTCACAAATTAATTGAAATAGAAAATGTGGAGAAGTAGATGTGGACAAGACACAAGTATTATTTAATGTGATTAGCCTCAACCAGGGTTAGTCCCTACCTAAAGTCTTCTAACTCTAGGATTAACCCGAATTTTTATTAGGAAGGATGATTACACAACTCTAGAGTACACCTACTCTGAGTTTCAACTTTCAAATTGGCACCTTCAACAAGACTTGGTAGAGTTGACCCTTCAACCCTATAATCCCACCTAATTACAACTTAAACAATACAAATCAAATGTAATAAAAGCAAATTGAAGCTTAATGTATGCTAATAAGAGTAGTATGTATGCCAATGAGTGCTTGCTCTTCTTATTATTGCTAGCCCTCAACCAACTTCTGTATTTATAGTAAAGTCTTGGAGGAATCATAGGAAACTAGTCGTTAGACTCACTTAAAATTTCAGCTTCAGTTCAAGGCCCGGAACAACAGTTCAGGGCCCTTGAATATCGCACAATTCCAATAAGTAATGGCTAGGTGGCTATTTTTGGCTGATTTGAGATTTCATGCAACGGACGCTCTATTTTTGGCTGATTGAGAATCGTCTTGATGTGATTTGCAATTCCTTCCATGATCAAGGCAAATATTAAGCTTTTAAAAATTGAAATCTTGCTGAGGAAAGTCAAATATTTGCCAAATGAAAATCCCTAATAAAATGGGATATTGCATCATCAACCATACCCATAATATAATATTATCAACCATAATTAGAATCATATAATCAAGAATTGTATATCAATAAATATCTATCAAGTTTGAAATATGTTTTTCACTCAAAATCAAGTCAAAGGGGTTTGAAGGGAGTCAACATCGGCACACTTTCACCCTCTCCCCGGTGCCTTTTGTTCAGCATAGGCCTACTTAAAGAACCAATCTTGCCTTTATTTAGCCTCTCTAAGAAATCTAGGATTTTGCCCATCGAACCTCTCCAAAGATGTCACTATAGGGGAAGAATATTACTTTTTCACTACGGGGGAAGAATCTTACATTTAGGGCCTAGGTTGGAAGAGCTTGGCAAAGTACCTTCCAACATTACTTAGTGAAGTAGCAAAGTTGAACTCATGTAATTTCCTTTAGCTAAATACTCCATACCCTTTTAGCACACACATTCTTTCCCAAGATAGCCAATGGATGCCTTTTTCTGCAACTCCCCGCTAAAACTTATTCATTAACCATTCCATCTCCTCGCATAATGAGATAGGATGGAAGAATATCCCATGACCATGACTTTAATTAAAACCTCTTAGCTTGCTCTAGAAATCAAGGCCCCTACCCGTCAGTCTTGTGCTCCACCTTTCCTGTAAGGAAAGCAAAAACCTCATTTTTACGCCTAAGAAGTGAAGGAAGGTCAAGTACCTACATTGTCCTAAGGGAGAATCAATTCCCAAAAGTTTCCTTTACTCAACCATATTAGGTTCAGAAGATATGAAAGTGCCTTTGATTTTGATAAGAATAGAAGACTGCTTTGATAGGTCCAATAAAAAGAGACTATTCTAATTTTTGAAAGAATCGGTTGTTTTGTCTTTCCTTAAAACTTCAAACCTTAAGGCTCTATTTGGTCCTTAGAAAATTTGGTCCTTAAAAAGAAAAGTTGAAGGGAAAAAAAAATGTGAAGGAAAAAAAATGTGAAGGAAAAAGAGTAAGGAGAAAATGAGTTCTTTCTTATTTGGGTTGAGGAAAAAATACAAGCATTTAGACAAGAAATTTGAATATTGATAAACTACTTGAATCATGTTGATTCAATCTAAGCAATGTGAGTTTTGACGAGGTTGGGAATTTTCCTCAGACTTTCCTCACAATATTATGAGGAAAATTTTATCACTTGTTTCTAACAATTTCTCCACATAATTTTCCTCTATATTTCTTTTCCTTTGTGATTTTTTTGAACCCAAACACAAGAAAAAAAGTAACCTTCTCAAATTTTTTTCTTTCTATCAACTTTTTCAAGGCCTAAACAGAGCCTAAATAGAAAAGAAAATATATACCTACCACCTCCTAGTGCATTATCCTATACCTCACCTCCTCTTATGTGCTATAGCCAAAGAAAATTGAAGATTTCTTAACACTGATGTCCTTTTCATAGGCCTCAAAAATCACCTCAAGCTTCTGTGTCTCCTTCATCCTTGCCCTACAAAACATAAAACAATAATTTGGAAACAAAAGGTATGAAATAGTAGGGGCCCTTCCACATACATTCACACCTTGGATGCTTCAACTACTATCTACTTGATTCAACTTACAAGAGAACCCCTTGGCACAAAAAATAAAGACATATAAGGACAATGAGTCTCTTTGTCTAATCCCATGCCCTAATGTAATAAGTCCAACATGATTCCCATTATGAGCACCCCAAATCACAACGATGACACATAATCCATAACTTTGTCAAAACCCAACAATAGAACGAAGCCCATCTTGACCTTTACCGCCTCTAGATAACACCACTCGACCCAATCATATGCCTTAGTCGTGTTCAATTTAATGGTCGCGTAACCCCCTTGGTGCACTTGCGGTGTTTCAAGTAATGCATAGTTAAAAAAGCAACTCGAACGATATCTGTGATTAACATCATGTGACGCCCCCATTTTAAACATGTTCAACTGTATGGATTCTCCTTAATAAACCCCTGAATTAGGAGTAATAAAGTCAATGATAGGGGCATTACCGCCATCCAAAAAGACAAAGCTTGAAGTATGCATACCAGAAATAACATAGTTAGGCATAGCTTCAACCACAAACATTCACACATTATCAAACCGTATACAATCAATTGTTAATCCTAAATATGGTTTATACACCATAGTAAAGTAATTCACCTCATAATCTACACCTCCATCCACTAAAAATTTCAAAATACAACTCCAAAATAAGCACATACTATATCATCAATTGACCCCTCCAGATTCTCTTGCTCAACTTATTCTCTTTAACTGGTTTGTTAGTATGAGAGTGATTCACTGAGCATTTTCCTAAAATAAAACACGGAAAATATTTCGATGTGTGAGCCGAAGCTCAATACATGCATTCCTGTATTGTTAAATGATCTCTGTATAAATTGGTTTGGCACCCGCTTTGCAATTCATTTTAGGTTAAAACAGTGAATGATGAATGTAAACTTCAATTGCTAGTTATTATCTAATAGTGAACCCCTTTGATGTTGTTACAATCTATGGATAGATATACACCTACCAAGCCGATGAGGAGACATGGCCTGAAGCCGTGCAAGTAAGTGAAGGGCAATGTTCTGTAACTGATAATTGATGGGGTCACCAAGTATGTGATCATTGATTAAATTAATTCATTGATGTACTTACTAAAATATTATAATTTTGATAAATACATGCTAATTTCTAAAGATACAGGTAACAAACGTACCTGAAGTCTTTAAAATGCAATGTCACTCGATAATACTTATGCACAATGGGAAAGGATAGACTAGGCCTGGTTCTGCTTAAATATAATTGTAAATATATGGAGTTAGTAAACTGCATTCATTCCCATAATTTGTAACTTTAGTAGAAATTTGACAATCAAAAGGCATTTGTAGCACAAGTAATTCAATATAAGATGAGTTACATCAACATGATTTGAAAACCAAATAAATTAAGGCGATTTAACTCAAGGTAAAATAGTGTGAAGCAAAATTGATCAAAATAGAATAATTAAGATTATAAATGGAAGGCTTTGATTGTTACAAATGGAATATGGATTTTTTGATATTTCTGAGATGGATAATAAAGGTTTAAGGCCAAGAGGAACGTAATGAATCACACCAACTGGGCTCCATAACCATTGTTCTTAAGTCTTAATTCTCCCATTTCTCAAATTTCATTCTCTTACCCATTTAACTCGTTGAACTCTCTAAACTTTGCATTTTCTTCACAATAACTATAATTATCTAGAAACTTCTGATTAAGCTCCCACATTACTAGTTCACCATCTCGCAATATTTAATACCCTTTCAAGGTTCACCTCAGAAAATTCATACCTTTCACTCTCGATCTCAAATTGATACCTAAAATCCCAATATAAAATGCTTAAGAAATCCTACAACACTTTCACTTATAGTGCAAAACCCAACTACTACAACATGGTTCTTAAAATTGGGCTTAATCGCAACTGTGCACAGCTCGGGTCTATCATGCGTAATATTAGTAAAAGAACTATAGCTTTTTTCATAGAACTCAAAATGAGGTGATTCGAAAGGAATTTAGAAGATAACACATTGATCTATATAACCATTAAAAATCATAATTTTTTGATAGCCCAAACAGTACCAACTTGCTCGTAAATAGACCCCTGTTTCCAGTCTGTTCAAAGCCTACTGTCCATGTCTTTACCCCTTGTTTTCCACATGATTTCCCTCTAAAATCAGTGATTAAGATCAATAAACAAAATTTGGTTCTTCTTATCATCTTACATTACCATTTTACCTCAAAATAATTCATAATTATCTTTACATATGTCCTTCAATTCGTCTCTTTACAAAATCACTCCAAACACACCCATAATCACATTTACTTGCACAAATGAGCAAATGAACCTCTTATAAATCAATTGGGGAATTTCCATAATTCACCTCTATATGTAAAAATCCCATTAAGCCATTTTTTTTTCAAGTTAAAACACATCAGGGGTTCATTTTACACCAAGGTTTATACAAATAGCATGCTTGATGCGAATAATAATCCAAACCATGCATAATCACCAAACCCTAGCTTATGTCTAACATAAAACATCGGTATCTCATCTTAAGATCACAAAACACACCATCATCATCATTAATAGGTTTAAAGATTACCAAATCAAATATAAAACAATCAAAATCCAACACCTTAACTTAAGCTTGCATGATCATGGACACCCCTCAACCCTAGCATGCTTCAAGTTTATCCAATCAATTAAAAATATCAAAATAGCCCTTGATTCTACCAATACAACATGATCAACAACCAAAACCAACACAAACAAGAATCAAAACCAAAAATCAACAAGATAGAGTTAGGGTTTACTCACTTTGAACTAGAAAAAGGAGGAGAGAGAAAGAGTAGTGTTGCTTGCTTGCTTGATATTTTGAATTTTTTACTTGGATGAAAATGATATAAGTTTTACTTGGTTGAGTTTATATCTAGCAAAAGTAGTTTAAGCTAATGAAAGTTAAACACATTCAATGGTGCTTAGTCAAGTAAAATGAAGCAATAGCTTATTGGGCCGGAATTGGGCCTAAATGAGTTTAGGCCCGAAAAATGCACTTCATGCGATTGAAATTTTTTCTAGCTCGAAATTAAATTTTTGTGATGCCATGAAAAATAATTTAACCTCTTAAACCATATTTATCACGGCCTACTATCGATTCACTGAAAATTTTACGATAATTAAATTCTGAATTGCAAAGTGGGGGCCCAAATGAAATTTTCCCAACCAGGATGATTAAATATGATAATTAAATGTGAAAGAAAAGAAATAACGATGTGACTTAACCAAATAAATAAACATAATTTATGGTCGGGCTATTACAGGCTTCCACCCTTAAAGAGTTTCATCCTTGAAACTTATGCACTTTATCACAAATATGCAAGATTGTCTCAAATAGGTGTGGGTGCTTGGCTTTCATTTCTTCCTCAGTTTCCCAAGTGGCTTCTGAGAAGATATGATTTACCCAAAGTACTTTGAGTGAAGGTATCTGATTGATGCTTATCTACTTAATCGTGCGATCTAGTATCTGGACTGGGTGCTCTTCAAGCACTGACCCTCAATGACTACAATGGGTTTGGTTATAAGAGCGTGGTAAGGATCTGAAATGTACTGCATAAGTTGTGAGGTAAGGAGCACGTTGTACACGTGTTTGAGTTATATAAGTAGATCTAGTCGACAAACTATGGGATTCAATCTTTCAGTAAAATTATATGGTCTAATAGATCTTGGCCATAATTTAGCTCGCAGTTTAACCTCTTTTTACCCTTAGTTGGCGAAACATTCTTAAAAACCTTATCATCTACTTGAAACTCCAGAGGACTCCTACTTTTATAAGCATAGCTTTTCTATCGGCTCCAATAGTCCATTTTCAAGAGTCTCCTGAAGATTGTCATCTCATCGAGAGCTGAAGATGATCTTCATTACCCAAAAGATGATTTTGTCGATAATGTTTACTGTCATTTTGCCCTAATGTTCCATGTGGATTTTTCTCTGGTAGCAATTCCATAATATTAACTGCTAGGGGTTTTATGCCCTCTTCAAATGCAAAATGTTGGTCCTAGGTTAATGTCTCATCTAAGTCACTCTAGTAAAAAAAGTGCTTCATTTTCTTCTATATAAAGCCTTAATGGTCATTTTAATAGGAAACTGGTAAACATTACTGTAAGAAAATTCCATCAATCATAAGTCACCTTATCGATATCCCTTGGAACTCCAGTATACTAACTTTCAACATGTTTCTTAGAATTTGATTCTCTTTTTTTTTAGTGTGCCCATCTATCTCATGATGATAAGAATTGCTTACAAAGGCTTCTTAAAGTGCTTGCTAAAATGGGCTTGAAATCTCTAATCCCTGTGTGATACCATATCGGTTGGAATTCCATGGAATCAAATTATCTCCTCAACATATAGTTGGGCCAGTCTTTTGACTCCCAAAGTATTTCTAATTTCCTCCATTATGGAACGCTG
>NCQV01110329.1:0-12352 GCA_002740545.1 Lophocereus schottii | reverse complement strand
AACTTGTTGGGCCGAAATTGGTTTTAAATGAGCTCGGGTTGGGAAAAAAACAAACCGGGTGCGAACAATTAAATTTGTTTTCCGAAACTCAAAATTAAATGTGATATCATGAAAAATAATTTAATCTTTTTAAATCATAATTATTAAGGCCTAATATCAATTTTCCTAAAAAATTATTTTCGGTAAATGAAACTCGAATTGCAAAGTAGAGCCCCAAATGAATTCTCCCAACCGGGATGATAAATGAGATAAATAAATGTGAAAAATTAATAATGTAGCTTAATTAAATAAATAAATATGATTTGGGGTCGGGCTATTACATACGCCTTATTTTGATAACTACAACTCGAATTAGGTTGAACTAAATTGCATGACCCAAAAGTAGACTTCATTAGTTTTCTAAAAAGCTAACTTTTAGCTCCCTAAATTCATTTTACGTTGAGATTAAGAGCTGCCCAAAACAGAAAAGAACCTAAACTAGCTTGGTTTGATGTCAAGCTTAATTCTGGTTTTTCCTTTGAAATGCTTGCTTCCCACTTTGGAACCTCTTTTTAAAAATGGCATTTTGAAGTTCAAATAAAACTCCATAAAGTGCCTTTCACCATGAAACTCAAATAATGAAGGGAAGAAAAGATCTTGCCAAGCATGGTTTTGAAATGGAATTTCCTTAATGGGGATTGATGTACAAAGTCTGTTTTGATGCCCAAGAGATATCTATCACATCTTCTATAAAAGTTGTGGGCTTGTCACCATTATTTCTCTCCTCACTCTCAGCCATGATCATCTCTCTACCCTTCTCAAGTGGTATGTCCTCAGGTCGTCTACCCATTCTTTCAAAGTAATGCAATTACAATGCTTACAAGGGTTAGATTCGAGTTTACTAGGTAGTGTACCAGGGGTTGTAGATGAAGACGTAACTTGTTGAGCTATTTGGGCTTCTAACATCTTGTTATGAGTAGTAAGCACATTAACCTTAAAGGCTAATTGCTTAATGTACTAATCTTGCTGTTATTGAGCCAAAAGCATATTCTCCATCATAGACTCTAAGTTGGATTTTTGAGGTGCTTGTTGTTGCTAAGATGTTCTTTGAAGTCCAAAGGGTGGTCTAAAATTCATTTGGAGCATGAGTGGGGTATTAGACTTGTAAGAGAAATTGGGGTGATTTCTCTAACCTGGACTATACATGCTAGAGAAAGGGCCATTTGTTATTATAGGGTGGTAATTGTTCATGTAATTAACCTGATCACGTAAATCTTGGGCAAAAGGACTACCCACTCAATAATACATAGTTAATTGATCAACAAATCCACATATATCACATGATGGGGAAGGGGTACTTAAACAAACAAAATTGACATTCAAGCGTTCCAACTTTTAAGACATAGCATCAACTTTAGAAGAAAGCATAGAAATAACATCTAGTTCCAGCTTACCTCCAACCCACTTGGGTCCGGCTCTCTCAAACTACCATTAGAAATTTTTAAGGGCCATCTCTTCTATAAGATTGTATGCTTCATCTTCAGTTTTGTTCATAAGGCACCTCATGCTGCCACATCAATAGTTGACCTAAATGATTAAGGTACTCCATTATAAAATGTTTGCATAATCATCTATCTTTGAACACCATGGTGAGGGCATAATCATAAAAGATCATTAGATCACTCCCAGGCTTCACAAAGATTCTCATCTTCCTTTTGAGATAAAGTAGTAATTTGATTCTGTATGCTTGTCGTCTTACTCAGAGGGAAGAACTTGGCAAGAAAGACTTTTATAAGCTCATGCCAAATCGTTATACATCTTGGAGGCAACGAGTGAAGCCACGCTCATGCCTTATCCCTAAGTGAAAAAGGAAATAGGTGCAAGGGGATAGCATTGGTAGAAACTCCATTGAGCTTTAACATATCACACACCTCTAAAAAGCCTAAGAGGTCTAAGTTTGATCTTCTAGCAGGGTGCCTTGGAAGTGAGATTGTTGTATCATGGATATAAGGGTTGGTTTGAGTTCAAAGTTGTTTTCTTCTACATTTGGGTGAGCGATGCTTCAGGAAATGCCTTAGACTGCCATTGGTGAAGAAACTGCATAAGCCTTGAGTCTTTGCTCTTCTACCTTTAATTTCTTTCTTTCAGAGTGAAAAGTCCTTTCAATTTCTAGATCGAATTCAAATAAGAAAGGACTTCACATATGAAGGAGAAATCTGCAAAATAGGTAATAAAATGATTAATGCAAATAAAAAATATAAAGAAAATAACAATAAAATGCTTAGTTAATTTCTAAGCGCTAACTCAATATCTATAAATTTGGTCACCGGCAATGGCGCCAAAAATTTGATAGGGGCTACTACTATGACCGCAAGCGCACGGATGTTGTAGTGTAGTAAAGATATCCTCCCCATGAGGACCAATTGTAATCTATTGAGTTTTATCCTTCAAAAGTGCTGAGCAAGCAATTTCAATTAAGAGTTTAATCACACTATAACCTATTTGAAGAATTCAATCAATTAAAAACATCCAGGGAATTGCTTCACCTTGTAAGGATGTGGATCAATACAATATATCATGTACTTGAACTATTATGGGGGATTGAAAGGGGATGCAATCGTATATAGAATTCAATCTTCTTTCGAAACAAATTTAATTGCCTAAACTAACAAGTTATTCTTTCAAATTCCCTTGTTTATCCTAAGTTAAAGATCTTTGATCGCTAAAAGTCCTCTTAACAAGCGAATCACTTTTAAGCATTGCTAAATCAATCCTCTTGTCAATCAAATACCAAGTTTCACCTTTCAGTCCTTTACTTAACTATTTAGAATTAGTGAATGAATTTGGCCGAATTCCAAACACAATAATTACACACACAAGATAGAATTCGACCACTCCCAATCAAGAACAAGAATAATTAGATAAAAATAAAAGATTCCAACATCAATACTTGGCTAACAATCTCTAGATTGAGAAAACGACTCACACATACGCAAATCAACAAAACTTTTGTGAGAAGAAAACATAGCGCAATTAGAGATCCTTCAAGGGTTTCCCAAATTCACGAGGGCTCTAAAACAGCAAGCAATTCTCCAACGCTCACACTTAAAACTACCAAAAATCCAAACTAAACTAGATGATATGGAAAAGGAATGAAAACCTAGAGAGAACAGTTCTCATCTTTGCGATGTTCTACCTTTCTCACTATGAAAATAGCCTTACTTATAGAGAAACACAATCAACCTTAGCCATCCGACAGGGGAAAATGAACAGGCTAGCAGTTATACCTTCACAACGGACAGTCCGTGGAGGGCTTGTCCTGTTGATCATCTATTTTTTCCTATTTTTACGGGCAAGGTGACTCTGGGGTGTCCGTGGGGAGTTAAATTACACCCAATTACGCTCAACTTTGTGGAAAAATGGTCCACAAACCTGACTAACACAGAAAAGAATAATACTCGAGCATAAAACCGAAAAAGGAGAATAAATTATGACATAAAGCACATAATTCTGCCTAAAAACAGCATAAAAGGACAAAAAAATAGCGACTTATATGTGGCAAAGGCTTGCCCCTCCACCACGTAGGGCGACTTTTGGCTTAGGAAGTTGGCAAAGGATATGTGGTGGTGATAGGTCACATTCCATTTTCATTTGTTGAGCTGCGAATGCTCTAAATGTGATTTTTATTCTCTATACCACATGAACCTTTCCTCTATTCTTTCCAACTGTCAGCTATGGCTCTGAGCCAAGTCCTAGGGAGGACAACGACATAGTAGCCCACCACTACTTGTGAGTTGGTGTTGCGATTGCTGATGCTACAAGTCAAGTGCTCGACTAGTAGTGCTCGATTGAGGAAAAGGAAGCTCAAGACAAGAAGGCCATTGAGTGTTGCTATGAGGATTATTATTATAAAAATTAAAAGTCAGGATTGGGAAGAAATTAGTTTAGCAAGGCTAATTACAACCTGAAATTAGCCAATTTTAAGGTGAACAAGCTCTTAATCCCCCTTATTTTGTCATTTTGTTCAATAACAGTAACATGATTTAGCTTATCAAATTGGTGAATTAGGCTATTGTTGAATAATTCAACTATATGAGGGTCGACTCTTAAGTCCACTAATGTTGTGTTTTCGGTGTATACTTTATTAGTAATTGCTAAAATATCGCATGAATTCTAGAAATAAGTTGGTGCTTGACGAGCTCGCATTGAGTAAGAGGTTTAGATTGGTACATGCTGCGCACAACATTCTAGGCAGGAATGAGATTGAATTTGGATGTTCAGATGAAACAAGCTCTAATGTCTTTTCAGCTGCTGTGAAGGAAGACGTAAAATTGATTTCGTAGAAATGTTGATGTCTTAGATATTGAGTTGGGGCTTGCGTGATACCCTATATAATTTCTATATTTCCCCTTGAATTTTATCTAGGTCTTAATCAGTTCAAAGATTTTTTCGATATGGAAATTGCTACATTTTTGTAATCTTACTAAAGTGAGACAAGGTTATGATTTCTCATTTGGAAAATATTTGGGCGGAATTATTTGGCATCCAAATGATCATTGTCTATGGAATGGACTTCTGGTTTGGCATACAAATGTGATCCGTTGAGGATTACTTAAAGCATCTTACAACCTATTAGATATTTCGCCTCCATTTTGGTCCTTTACTGAAACCTACATCCTTATGAAATTTTTAAGGTTTGTTGCCAAAAAAAAAAAGAAGAGGAAAACACTGTAAGGAACTAAAGCTAAGTTCTTATTTTCTTTAGGCTATTGTTTTTCTATACATAAAGTATAGATTTTACAATTGAAACCATTTTCTCTTTTGACCAAACTTGTTTTTTTTAGTGATTGCATTAGTCAGTTCGAAATCTTTCACCTTGTAAAGGCGGTCTTTAGCTAAAACTTGATGCAGTCTTTAGCTAAAACTTGATGAGTTGGATGGTTTAAATATTTGTTTGGGAAGGCATCCTTGATGTTAATTCTCTTCTTGAGCTACATTGTGTTCTAACTAGGAGTTATAAATTATTTTGCTAGAAGATTAGTCTCCTGATGTAAGGTCATGTAGGTTGCAAGGTTTCTATGTAAAGTCATCTATTCAAGCTAGGTTTAGCTACATTTATTTTAACTCCAAAGTCTTATTGGCTTCAAACATGTGCAATCTCAAGAGAGATGTGAAGCTAACCTGTTCAAGGTTACTTCTTTATTAACTAAGGCATTTTAAATATAGGTTTAACTACCCCTTTGACATAAAAGAGTTTTACAACCCTTTTCAAATTATATCTTATCTACTAAAGCTTGTAAATAGCATTGGCAAGGGACACACTAATATATTTAAATACGAGCATATATATCTTCTTTTTTAACTTTAAAAAATAAACACATGTTTTAATAAACTAAATTCCATCTTGCTACCTTGACGAGAACGCTTGATTTCTGAGATAGATGAATTTTGATTATTTGAGAATTATAAATGCACAAACAATGCCCAAAGTAGTTTATTGAATTTGTATGTTTTCATACATCAATTGAAGATATCCTTATGATGGGATTATTTGCAAAATAGTTTGTTGAATTTGTATGTCTGTTCTATACTAAAGCACACCTTCTTGAATTAGGAACTATTTGATCCTTCCCTCCTCTGCTTTCTTCAAACCCTTCACCACCTAAAGGCCTTCCTTCTGTTATTATTTAATATCCCTACCAAGGGGGGATGTCCTACCGAGGCATAAGCAATGACTTAACCTTTCTGTATTAGGACACACCCTAATCCCTTTTTAGATGCATGGGTGCATATCACAAATCCCTCATTACCTTTTGGTATAGCAACACTAAAGATGACACTAGTAATCTCTTTAGCTTAGAGAAGCTATTCTCGCACTCTTTAGTGCATTCGAACTTGCTACTCTTACAAACAGCTTGGTAATAGGTAAGGCTGGCTTAGAAATCCTTCTACAAACCTCGTGTAATAACCGATGATACCCAAGAAACTTCGAACCCCAGTCATATTTGTTGGTCTTGGTCAATTTACTATAGCTTCCACCTTAGTAAGGTCCAGTAATATGCTCTCATGGGACACCACGTGACCTGGAAGATGAACCTTTTTCAGCCAATAGTTACACTTTTAAAGCTTAGCATACAGCTTGTGTTCTTCTAGGTTGTCAACACTGTTCATCAATATCTTGTATGCTATTCCCTAGTTTTGAAGTATGTCAAAATGTCATCAATAAATACCACTACAGATTTATCAAGGAAGGGTTTAGATACCTTATTCGTTAGATCTATAAAGAAAGCTAGGCATTGCTGAACCCAAATGGTGCGGCTAGGAACCCTTATTGCCAAACTTGAGTTTGAAAGGCTATTTATGGAGCATTCTCTTTTTTGATCTTCAATAGATGGTATCATGACTTTAAATCAATCTTAAAGAGTATTACAAAACCGGCTAATTCGTCAAATAGATCATCGATTCTAGAAAGGGGATGCTTGTTCATATTAGTTAGCTTATTTAACTCTTGATAATCAATGCATAGTCTTAAACTCCCATCTTTGTTCTTTACACAAAGCATCGGGGCTCCCTAGGGTGAGATGCTTGGTTGAATTAATCCTTTATCTAACAACTCCTATAGTTGGACCTTTACTTTAGCCAGTTTTACAGATAACATATGGTAGCGAGCTGTAGATCATCTTGGGATCGTGCTTGGCCTAAGATTTATCCTAAACTCGATATCTTGAATAGGTGATGACCCTAGTACTTCAAGGAGACATCTAGGAGTTCTCGTACCACCATAATCCTACTCAAGTGTACCTACATAAATTCTATCATTTTATTGTACAGAAATAACTTTGATACCCTTTTGTTTGCATCTTAAATGCTCGCATAGCCGATATGGTTAGCATGGTTTTCTAACGGCTACTTTCAGCAAGCTCATGTCTTTCTCCTTTACATGTAGATTCTTGACACAATCTATGGTTACTTTGTATTTAGCTAGCCCATCTTTTCCTATGTCATATCCTTGGATTTCTGGTCGTACCAAATCAACAAGAAGGTTTTTCTCGTTCACATTAACAGCACTGTTCCTGCATATAATGTCACTATGATAAACAAAGCCTAAGGAGGGTAGTCACACACAATTGTATATCTATCTCATCAAGTTTACTGTTGACTTTCTTTCTAAATTCAAGATTAATGAATTAATGTATAGCACTTGAATGAAATAGAGCGTGCGCATAGAGATTGTTGACAAGGATAGTATCTATCACCATGACATTAAGGTTTACCATCTGTTCTACTTCTAAACTGAATACCATGCCTCCTACTTGTTGCTTTTTGCTATTAAGTGTTAGTTAGAGGGCGGTCTTGCTACACCGTGCATTGGGCATGAATCTTGGTCTCTAGGTGTTGCTCTGGCTATTGTAATTTGCTTTTGGTGTAGTTGATGACTATATACCTAAATTCTTCATAGCTATAGCAGTAGCTTGGGGCACCTCTACATGGGCAGAGATGACGGCGGTTGTATTTGTCACAAGGCCGTCTTTTTTGTCATTTTACAGGTTTCTATCCCTTGTCTTGTCCCTTACTGGCGTTAAATCTTCTAAACTTGTTACCTCCCTGAGTCAAAGACCCACAAAGGCTAAATTTCCTTTCACGTTGATTTAGCTCTCTTTCCTCAACTTCAATTTCATCTATGACTCGGGCTATTTTGACGACCCTCTGCTATGTTTCTTGAAAGTTGACATAGGTATACCCTGCCACCATCTTCTTAATGTCCCCTTTCAGTCCCTATTCGAAGTCCATCCTTATTTGTTCAGTAGCCACTTGTGCCGATATAAAATGGTTGCATTCATTGAACTTCATTGCGTGCTCCATTAGGCTTACTTTCCTTTATTTAAGGACGAGGATTTCTTGTTGCCTAGCTCTTCCCACATCTCTAGGGTAGTATTTAGTGTCCATTAAAGCCTTCTACTAATCCTAGGTTAACAGTGGTTCACGCGCTCTTGGCTTCACTATTACCCACCAAAATTAGGGCTCTCATTCTAGTTCGCAGGTGGCTAGACACTCCATAAATCTCTCGGGGCAATCCATGATGTTAACAAGTTCTCCATTTTTCCAAGCCATTCTTTATATATCAAGGGTTTGATCCGCCTCTAAATTTTGGTAGCTTTAACTTACTAAACTTGCAAAACATATCTATGACAGTTGGTTCTGGATGTTGCTCGCAATGTAGAGGCATCCGCCCACACATGCACAAGGTCACTTAATTCTAGTTCAGGTCAGATGTTAATGTCACAAACTATGCTATTATTTATAAATGAGAATGTAGTAACTTGTAAGTAATAAAATAACTCACGACCAAGTAGCAATAACTTCTCATATTCCCACCATTCATCTAACAACTAAACAAAGTTATAGCATAAGTAACACATAACTTTACATACATGTTACATTGTTACACACTTATATACTTCAGTACAGATGCACAATTTTGCACACTTATAACACTAATAGGCATCTTAGATACCCCAAACTTATTAAAATGCACGTTTGGTGACTAGAGTTACTGGAAGATTGCCTATTAATCGATTATTCTAGTTCTTCACATAAATCAAAAGGTATGACGAAATTGTTCAAAACAATACAACACTGGTAAATCAAAGTTCACATCTTCTCCATTCTATACTGGGGCATCGTACTTCACTCTTCCTCAAAGGAGCTATTCTCTTCAAGGTCTTCTTCCATGGTAACAGAGTCATCCAAACTCTCAGGCAATGCCTAGATTGGAGCTAGTCGTCTCACTAATCTAATAGTCGCTATATACTTAATGTGAAACTCTTCATCTACTAGCTCTCTCATCCTGAGCATTTTTTCCTACAAACCTCCGCAGTACACTGGTAGGCGTCCACTCAATGAACCCACATAATGCCAACTTGCTGATAGCACCCAGCGTGGAGTGGTTCCGTGAAAAGTTCTCGCATCTGGTGGTGCTCTAGGGTCATTCTCTTACTTAAGGTGGTCAAAAGGTTCTAGTTTTCGACAAGCTGGATAAGTGTACTGTACACAACCTAAATGGTTACCATCTGTCGCTTAAGTAGGGTGTCTGCTAATTTTTCCAACCAGCCCACTTCCACTCGTGGAGAGTTAGCTAGGACTCGAGAAGTAAAGGGTGTAAATGGTCCTACCCCTACTATCCACAACCATAGGGTAGCAATGAGCTCAATCCATTTTCCCATCCTGAGCATTCTTTAAATAAATTTCATCCCCCGATGGCCCTGGGTAACTCGGTATGGTCACCAATGGTTGTTGAATTCTAATGCCCTTCAAAATACAACCATGTTGTATGTGGCACACCAGAACGGTATGTACACATAGTTCGCTGTGTGAAACAACTTCCTACACCGATGCTGCAAAAGTGAGCATATAGTCTAATATATACATATAATGTGCATCGAGGTG
This sequence comes from Lophocereus schottii, assembly GCA_002740545.1. Lineage (NCBI taxonomy): Eukaryota > Viridiplantae > Streptophyta > Magnoliopsida > Caryophyllales > Cactaceae > Lophocereus > Lophocereus schottii. The sequence goes on along the minus strand of NCQV01110329.1, from coordinate 2,926 downwards.
CTCACATATTTCACACGTTACACACAATTTAAGCACAATACCCCTACTGCTTTGATTCTAACAAATGTAACACCCCTTCCTCCTAAGAGGAATGTCACATTGTTAGGGCTCCCTAAAGAAGCCCCTAAGGGTAAAAAGCATAGTGAATTAGTTCAGCACATTATAAGGTGCAAGCTATGGTCTAAATTTTCAAAATTCAAACTGCTAGAGTTTTGCTTGCAATTATGGTAAATAGAAGGGCTTTACTCAGGCTAGATATCAGTTAAAGGTCTTCACATAATAAAAAAAAGGAAAAGGAGTCAAAGCCTTGGGTCATATACCCAAACCTATTAAGTTTAAGCCTATTCAGTTTGCGTACAACTTGTATGTAATTTAAAAGGTACATAAGATATAAATGAAGGAAATATGTCCAGAGCTGAACAAGATGCTTATAAGTATCACAACACTTTTATTTATTGACAAANNNAACATAGTACCACCCAAAATCTTGCAGCATGCTTGCATTTTGGTCCGGAACTGAGAGTAAGTAAGTCATCCAAAGGCATGCACTACTCTCCACTTGATTCAGTTTTAACATAGGAAAAATGATTTAAAGAGGGGCGAGCTACCACATGCTCAATGGATAATTCACATCCCCAAAAAATCAAACATTTGCATACAATACTTTTAAGTAACATCCACGCAGAATTTTCTCGTAATATTAAATTTCAAGCATGCACAACCACATAATGTGACCTGCCCTTGACAAGACGTAAGAATAGAGGGTTCTGGGCAACTGACCTCTAAGATGAATCTCTAATAGTAAGGGCTCACACGGGTTCACCAACTCGAGCTCTTTTAACACCAAAACGTAATTAGTGACTGAAAAAAATGCTTACTTAGATCCAGTTAAGCCATTATAAATCTCAATTCAGAGAACGAAGGTCATTTCTTATTTAATAAAAATCCTTTAAATAGTTCCCTGCATTTGTCTCTCGAACTTTTCCACTATTATACTTCGTAAATAGTCAATTGTAACTCGTAACAAGTAAGAAACTCACTTTTAGGGTGTTGGATTAACAAGCTGGTGCACTCTTTAAGTGGGTATCCCAACTTACAGTATATGGTTTCTCCCATATCTCTTAAAGCCAATGAACTCATGCCCTCGTCATTGTAGTAAAAACTGTGGCTTCTGCTTTCTAGTTCCACTGCCTAAATAACATAGGTTTCCTGCTTTTCTAGTCTACTCCTTAGACTGAGTCCATACTATTAGCACAATCCTGCTAGCCCAAAACGTCTTGAATGAAATTCACTTTTAGCACGCATAGCAATGAATTTCTCAAGATCACTTTGCAATAGCAACTTAAATCACAAGATGAACATAAGCATATTTGATTCTAAAAGAGATTCATAGGCACTTGTAATCTGATAAGTTCACAATGTAACCCTTAAAATCATAAATAAAAAAAGGCTGTTAAAACTCATTTTCAGGAATCGCATGTTTCATAAACTATTCAAGACTAGGCTTACTTGATAACAAAAATAAGACGTTAGGCCTTTAAGGAAAAGGAAAGCTATACAGGTTTTCAAAATCGCTTAGTGCTAGTAGAAAGGTAGTATGAAAATTTACACTTGCTGCCTTGACTCCTAACTTCCACTAATTAAAAGGGGTGGAGTTTTCGGTCATCGTAACTATTCAACTTGCCCCATATGTGTTGCATGCATCAATATTCATGCTTATAACTCTACATTAATAGTTGGACAGCCATGCACACACCCGATTATGCCATTAATAAGGCAAAGTAATTTGGCAAAGGCCTTGCCACCTACAATCAGCAACAACCATCGCCTACAATTGCACGAATTCAAATTAAGAAGAAATATCGCTGAATTTGCGTTAGGCACTGTCGGTTCATAAAGTCGGTCCATAGTAGGACCTGCTTGTTAAACTGGTCAAATGTTTCCCTTCCTTCCACGCCTGTTACAAGACTGGAGACACTTAGAGAAAAAGTTAAAGGTAACAAGCATATCAACCCAGTTGTGTAACGTAATGTCATTCCCAAAACCCGACACTAATAAACTTAAATGAAAGAAGAACGACCATCACAGCTCATTTGAGACTTCATAGCATCATCAATTGAACGCTCATGAACCCGGGCTCCCTCGTCACAGCACCACTCAAAAAGTTTAGCTTTAATTTCACGTCGATGTTGACCCAGATAGCTCATTGAACCTTTGTCTATCCCCCAAATTCCACAAATTGCGAAAAACACATTAAGCAATTCATCAAACCCTTCAATGGGCAAGTCTAAGAGAAAAAGGAAAAACTTTCAAATTAACTAGTAATTTGAAGGATCGAGAATTGTCCACCTCATGCCAAGCTTAATGACCCATTCATAGGTTAATTTGGTGATCTTGGAGCTGATTTTGAGTATCTTCCCTTCCCCCCGCCGCTGATCCATGCGTCTCTACATCTCAGGCACTGGTATTATTCGCTCCACTTTTTTAAGTTGTTGCGGCAGCTACTGCTTGGTTCCCTTTCTCCTTTGCCCTCACACTCTCTCTCTCTCTCTCTCTCTCTCTCTCTCTCTCTACATGTACAAAATGGTGAGAGTGAGAAATGGAGCAGACAAATGCGCTTAAGGTGTCAAGCAAGGGTGGGCATGTCTATTTCTTTTTTAGTTAAAGTAGGCAATTAATCGTAGGGTTCATCTGCAAAAAGGCGCCTGGCATTTCAAAAAATTGACTCGCTTTGTCTTTTTTTGGTCAACTTAATTATGATGCCGATATCAATTCATTTGGCAGACTTGATCCTTTTTATCCCAATGCTACTACTTTACATATGATGTACCCATGGGAGGTAATGAGAGTGAGCAAGGCAATGAGGGTGAGTAAGTTCCAAGGCCCAAGGAAGTCCAAGAGGCCACCCAAGTCATGGGAAAGCTCA
>NCQV01110321.1:0-11995 GCA_002740545.1 Lophocereus schottii | reverse complement strand
GTGCATTGCGTGAATGGATGGCATTAGTCGACTAGTCGGTGGTCAATCTACTCACTAGCATGGCCTTTTGATTGGGTTAGATGTAGGTGAAGTTGTGGGCTTCGTTTATGCCGCAGTGGAGGTTTGCAGGGATCATCCTCTGGGTTGTTCTAGATGCAACACCGGGTCAAGCGTTGAAGGTCACACCGAATGATGGCCGGGACAGGTGGTGGTGTGGTCTATGTATGGCAAAGCAGAGCCCGATGAGAGAACGAAAGCTCTCAAACAAATAGAGAGAGCCACCCGAGAGCTACGAGAGAGAGAGAGAGAGAGAGAGAGAGAATCAGAGGGTTTGGAGATAGAGAGGGAAAGGCCTCAATTAAATGAACCCGTGGAGGCCGAGTAAAAGGGGTGGGGGGCTCTTGGGTTTTGATTAGGGTTTTACTAAAAGTTTTTTTGGCTTTTTCTTTTCCTTTTAAAAAATAATTATAAAGATTATTAGTCATGGCATGAGTTATGGTTTTTTTATATAAGTTCATATGATGTGAAGCACGTAATTAATTTGTTAGTTAAATTAAAAATTTTTGAATTAGTTTCAATTTAGAATGCATGAACTTTTTATTAAAAACATTAATGTATTTAATGTAAAAATGTCAATTACATGCTCATATAAATTCTTTTATATGACAACCTAAGGTTATAAAAAAAGAAAAGAAAATTTTCATGTTAAGTGATTGATGGATAATCATTTGGATTGAAGTTATATGAATTAGTTTCATATATATATATATATATATATATATAAAATTAGTTTTAATATATAGTTACTATGTAAATTAGTTTTACATGGATGTAATAAATATCTATGTGATATTTAAATGAATGTTAATTTGTTTGTGGGCCATATGAATGTGTTTCTTTATGGGAATATTGTACTAAATTATTTAAATTTCTTGTTCATGATTGTACGAGTTGATTATGAGCATAGGGAAAATTTTGATCATATGACATGAATGAAGAAATTTTAGTAATTTGATTGCTTAAAAAAATATGTGCCTTATGTCCATTTTTTAATGTATACTTGCAGATATGGCAACAAATAATGCAATGATTAGTAAATTATCCACTAGTCAGAAGTAGGATGGCACTAGCTAAGATATGTAAAAATGGAAGATTCAGTATCTTTTAAACAAAAGAGACTTGTTGGAACACTTGACGGTGTCCAAGTTTCCACCATCAGACAAGGACAAGGATGGCAAGCTCATTGATAGTACTACTGTGCAGTATCAAGAAAGCTTGCATGGCCTACCAAAACTGGTCAAAAAAGGATTGTAGGACATGTTATACTATGCTGTACTACATGCACGATGACTTGATTATAGAGTTTGAGGCATGTCCCATGGCTAAGGACGTGTGGGGCAAACCCAAAATCTGTTTTTGATAGACATTTGAAACAAAGATTCATACCTTGCAATTAACATGGATGCAGTACAAAATGGGCTCCAGTTGTACCATGGTTGAGCATTTGCAAATCATGAGTGCCATGATTCGTGATCGCAAGGCTGCTAGTAAGGAACTCTCTGAGGTGGAGCAAGTCCTTAATATGATTCGGGCTATCCCTGATGAACCTGAGCATTAGGGGTAATGTGAAGCTGGTCTTAACTCATTATGATCATTTAAAGATCCTTGCAGAAATCAAAAGCCACCTCGAAATGGAGGAAGAATGCCTAAGAATGTTCGGTACTCATAATGTGGCTCTTGTTGATAAGGAAAATAAGCCCAAAGGCAAGAAGAACAATAGAGGTAGGCAAGTTAGAAGAGGTTCTCGCCCCCCTCATAAGGGTAGGCCGAAGGTTGTTATTGCCAAGAAGCAAAAGGCTGAAGGCAATGGAGAGAAACATATAGTGCCTGTGAAGTGCTATAGTTGTGGAAAGAAAGACCATTGTGCTCGGATTATCTAGAGCCTTCGAAGGTACATTTCTCTAAGTATTCTCCTGAATTGAATGTTTCTTCCTATACATTAGTTGCTAATTCTTTTCCTAATTGGATTGTAAATATGAGAGCAAACAAACATATAGTTCAGGATTGAGCTGACTTCATGGAGTTTCACCACCACTTGGTGGGTTCACAATTTGTTGTGCTAGGAAACGGTAGTGAGGAAGATGTTCTAGGCATTAGAACATACCACCTCAAATTGCAAGGAGGAAATTTGTTGCTTCTCTTCGATACTGTCTACGCACGTGGAATGCGAGCTTGCCTTTTGTCTTTAGTTTCTTTGATGAAATATGGATTTTCTTTCAATTCTTGCACTGATGATTTTGACATGTTGTATGGTGGCAATGTGTTTGGCCACGCTACTTTAAGAAACAATTTTCTGGTACTTGATTTGGATGATTGTTGTAATAATTCTTCTTCTATCTTTATCTCACATTTTGATTCCAATTTTGAATCAATGAAATGGCATGATAGACCTAGCCATATTGGCTAAGATAGAATGAGTAGGCTAGCTAGAGAAGGTCTCCAGACCGACTCACTAAGGTTAAGTTATCTAGATGTGAGTCACGTCTAACTACTAGGGCCACCACGAAGCCTTTAGTAAGGCTTTGAGGGCATCAAGCCCTTTAGAGCTCATTTGCTCTAATATTTGTGGGCCCATGAATGTGAAAGCATGTCACGGAGCTTTCTACTTCCCCACTTTCATATATAATTATTCAAGATATGGGTATATGTACCTATTGTCACATCGCTACGAGGCACTAGATGTGTTTAAACAGTTTGTAGCCAAGGTAGAGACCTAGTTATAACAAAGAGTTAAGACTCCTCAAATAGATTGTGGTCATAAGTACGTCTCACATATGTTCAAAGAGTTTTGTGAGGAAAAGGGTATACGAAGACAACTTATGACATTCCATAATAAAATGGTGTTGCGGAGCGAAGGAAAGGAACATTGCTTGACATGGTCAGGTTAATAATGACACATGCTAACCTCCCAATTAGTTTTGAGTTATGGCAAGGTAAAAAGCCCCCCTTGGAAAATTTATGCCCATGGGGTTAGACTAGCTATGTACACAACCCAACTCATAAACATAGGAACTTAGTCCAAGGGCCACCAAAATTTTGTCCATAATGTATCCTAAATATTCCAAGGGATATGTTATGCTTGAAGAACACCCCAATAGTGGCAAGAAGGAAATATATTCATACAATGTTGAGTTTCCTGAGGATGATTTCCCAAGCGTTGGTGAAATAAAAAAGGACATAGCGTTGCGTGAGTTATAGCAAGACAATCCCATATCTCCTAGTGAGGGAGAGAATTTAAACACTCTTCCATTATCTAGAAGAGATGATGAGATTTTGGTTATCCAAGAGAATCAACATGAGGATGAGGTTCATCCTCATTCTCCAATTTCTGAACACGAGGTTAATCCACTTGTTTAGGATTCCACTTCCCCTAGAGACAGTGGGAGTGATTCTTTATCCATTGAGGATCCTATACCTCCAAGAGATAATGGGAGGAATACCTCAACGGGTCAAGCAAACAAAGGTCCTAGAATCTGGAGAAGAGAGCATGGAAGAATTCCTCGACGATATTTTTCAAATCAAAGAGGAGATATTCCTGTGCATTTCTTTGGAAATAGAAGAGTCTACCTCTTTTCAAAAGGCTATTGATTTACCAAACCACAAAGAGTGGATGGATGCCATGATGGATTAAATGGATCTATTATGAGAAATAAGATTTGAGAACTTATTGATCTTCCTCCTCGATGTAAATTGATTAAAAACATCTGAGTTTTCAAGATAAGATATCAGACTAATAGATCGATCGATAAGTTTAAGGCTCGTTTAGCGGCAAAAGGATTTACCCAAATTGAAGGGGCAGACTGCAAATAGATTTTTTTTTTTCTTTTATGGTGAGAATTGTCTCTATTCGCCTACTTCTAACCTTGGTTGCCCATTCGAATTTAGAATTATTTCAAATGGATGTAAAGACTGCTTTCCTTAACGGAAATCTTTAAGAAGAGATCTACATAGATCAACCTATTTTTTTTATATCAAAAGGCCAAAAGGACAAAGTTTATCATTTTAGAAGGTCCATTTATGGTCTCAGCCAGTCTTCCAGAGTGTGGTATTTCAGATTCCATATAGCCATTATTTCTTTTGGCTTAACCATGGTTTCTAAAGACCACAGTGTGCATGTCAAGAGAACTACAGAGGGGATTATATTCCTTACTTTGTATATTGATGACGTATTGTTGGGTAGAAACAATATGGAGATGATCATAACCACTAAGTAGTGGTTATCCTCCATCTTTAAGATGAAGGCCATAGGTGAGGCTAAGTATGCCCTAGGTGTAGAAATAACTCAGAACCGTTCCAAGTAACTTCTTCGTTTAACTCAAGAAGTATACATTAATAAAATCTCCAAACGTTTTCGGTTGCATTATTCTAAATCCGTGGACACTTCACTTGAAAATGGTCTAACCTTGAGTCTCAACCAATGTTTTAAAACAGACAAAGAAAAGGATAGAATAGGCAATATTCCCTATGCAATTGTCGTAGGAAGCTTAATGTATGTCATGTTGTGTACACGTCCAGACATTTGCCTTGCGGTATTGGCTTAGCAAGTTGTAACCAAACTAACCTAGGTCCTGCACATTGGCAAGCTACTAAGAGAATCTTTCACTACCTACGTGGTACAAGTGACCCAGTCCTTTGCTACCAAGGTGGAGACCTTAGGTTAAGAGAATACTCAGATGGTGATAGGGATGGTGATCTAGACAAGTCCAGATCATCATCAGAATATATATTCATCATTCGCGGGATAATCATATCTTGGTGGAGTAAGAAACAAGACTGGATAGCATTTTCGACTATGGAAGTAGAGTTCGTTGCTTGTGACCTTGCCACTCAAGAGGCAACATGGCTAAGGAGTTTTCTCCAGGATCTAAATCTCATTCCTAAAGTTGATGATCCTGTGAAAATGATGTACGACAATGCTACTATACTATTGTCATCTAGTTTACTAAAGATTCAAAGTTTCACATGAAAACTAAGCACATCATGAGCATTATCATTTTGTTCGAACCGCTATAAAAGAGAAAGAATTTGACATTAAATATATGCCTACAAGTAAGATCGTAACAAATCCTTTAACTAAGCCTATTTCTAGAGGCTCTTTTAAAGCTCATTTGATAAGCTTAGGTCTACATATAGGACTTAGTTTTTGGATGTATCTAAGCGTATGATGGACATGTTCTTCCTTGTATTAAGTATTTATGAAATAAAGATTAATGTTTCTTTTCAAATGTTCATAAATATGCTGTTAAATTGTAAGGCATATTGGAATGTCACCAGGATTTTAGTTGGACTAGTCACATAAGCAATCACTCTGACACTTGAGTAGTGTACAGGATGAGACTAAATTACGTTAGGTGATAGTAGTGATTACTCATGCTAGAAGTTTATGAATAAGAGTATAGTTGCCTTAGTAAGTCTAAGATGAGGCTCAAGGGATTCGAATATGAAATAATTTTTCATATTGAAACCTTATAGCCGAATTTTGAGTATCTAGGTTAACATTAGGTATGTTGATCTGATGACTTACATTGGTTTCTTAAGTAAAATTCAAACTAATGATTCGCATGGCATAGAAGAGTGACATGCCCACCTTAGTAGGAGCTATTTGTGACACACTTTCATATTGTCGGCCTATTTGATGAGTAATAAGCAAGCTCCCTTTCCTTGTGATTGTGTGACCTCATTGACAATACTCTTTGACTTAAAGTTATAATATAAAGTCAATGCATGATGTTGCTACATTAATATGCTTTCCAAGGGCCAAGATGTATACTGTCTAGTCGGACACATTAGAAAAGCAATTATGCCAAGATGGATTTTTTTTAATTGTCTAAGGAAGAATCATTTACCTATCATCATGTCAAGCCCGGACGATTATATTCAGTATATAATCAATTGATATATCGATAAGCATAAATGGATAGTGTATGTCATTGGTGTTGTCAAGAATAATTCGGGGTAATGATGTTTTTTGAAAGTGTTATGTCAGTTAGATGGTGATTTGATATAACATTGATGTTTTTTGTTTTTGGTTGCATGTTCCATTCCCAGTATGAAGCATAAGAAAATTCGTTGGCAGAGAGATATAAGATTTGTGGTTTGTGTGACCAAAGGAAAGCTGTTGATCAGAGAATAATGGTCACCTAATGCCACACTAATTGTACCACAATCTCCCTATTGATTTAACAGTTACAAGGTGATTATTCAGTATTAATTCACCAATTCAATTTCATGATTTTATTGAAGTTTTGTGGTGCTATAAAATGGAGAGTAGATCAAGGGATGGGACACACAACTCAGTAGCAAAAACATGCCCTAAATCTGATCAGCTTTTTGCCCTCTCCCTCACTCAACCTAGCCATCTTTGAGGTCGGGTTTGGAGCATGGACTACTCAGTGACTCTAGGAGCCACTAACTCATGGATAGTAATTAACATACAAGATTCAGGCAAAGCTTCTGCATCAAGGTATATTCCTAATTGCCAACACCAAATTTGAAGAATGTTTTAGAAAAGTTACTTCCATAACACCATATATATAGAATGTTACAGTTATACCATGACCAACTTTCATTAAATAGAATGGCAAAGGGACGAGCTAGAATGAAGCTGGTTTGTCCTGATGAATTGGGGGTCGCAAAGTGGAAGTGAGTTCCGGGCAGGTGGTCTACATGTGGTGGTTCAAAGGAAAGCTGCGGGTGTGAATCTGTGGCTGGGTGCTAAGAGGACGTCAGCTCTGTACACTTCCTTGTTAGTTGTAATTAGACAAAGGCAACTCCTGCTCTGATAGTGCAAATGAACCCTAGTTTTCTTTATTTGATGTTGGCAGGTTATCTCTTCACGATTTCATTAAGGTTGGGTAGTATTCTATTTTGTGTCTTTAGTTAGTTGATTATTTTATTTTGTTCAGACTTATGTGTGATTCAACCCATTTTATTGCTTACTGATAATTGGGAAAAAAAATGTTGTCAAATTGCATATATAATCCACACATGAGCCTAGGCGCCTCTGGGAAGTTTGAGAAATGATAGAGTCATAACGCGGTACAGACCATTAAAGTTACATTATTAACACTTTTCATGCACTAATAATAATGGCTAAGGGAGTAAAGCACACATCAATAGCAAGTTATCGAATTACACAGTCCATTCACAAGCCTACATGCATTTTAATTACGCATAATCTCTTACGATCAAATATGGTTTTGTCAAAGAACCAAACCAATCAAAAGCCTAAACTAATTGTTAGAAATCCTTGAACAGGTTTTATACTCTAACACGCCCCTCACGATAATGCCCATAGGGCTGGAGGCATAGGTACTGCAAAGGATCCCACACCGTGTTGAATAAATTGATAGGAGAACTATTAAGATTCAAATATGAGGTCTCCATTTAAAAAGTCTCTAATATCATGTTTAAGAATTTAAGTTGAAAATTAGAAATCTAAAAATAGATTTTTACTGTAACATATTTAACTCTCCAACTCAATATTTATTAATTCCACCAACAAAAATGAACGCAAAATTACAGAAGAACACAGAATATGCTTAATAGAAATTGTGTATATGTAGTACCCTACTTCTGAATCAACCAATTCTAACATGAGAAAGTGCCAAATCAAGATGTTTGGCCTTAAGGCTAACATATTCGCTGACCTTCAAAGACCTAAAACAAGGGCCCTCACATGCTCTATACCCCAAAAAGGGAGACATTTCAAAGTCCAAAGGGGGCCCGTAAAAATAGGCCAGTGAGATCCTGTGCTTCTCTTTGTTCACAACTGCCTTATGGACAACATTAGCAAACCTTGCATTTGAAATAATGTGAAGGAGATCCCCCACATTCACCACTAGGGTACCCGGTCTCGGGTCAACCCGGATCCACCCAAGTCCGTCCTTGAACAATCGGAGTCCACTTATATTGCCACTTTGATGGAGGATGGTGAAGAGGGAGGTGTCTGTATGTGGGGCTAAGCCCATGCTCCGAGCTGGATCTGGGCAGGAAGGGTACGAGTTGAGCTGCAACGCAGTGGACATACTCTTTGGGCCACGCGTTGGGTCCTGAATCTCCCAGATTCCGTCAGATTCAGGTATTTGGAGTGACTTGAGAATCAAGCCCATGAGTTTCTCGGCAAGGCCCTTCATCCTTGTTTGATATTCATCCATCACATTGCTTATGCGCAAAAGAGAAACAATCATATACAAGACAAAGGGTTCCTCAGGGAAAGTCCTATTCATTTAAACTAGACAATAAATAATACTGGATGGAGGGGAGCCTTGGAGCAACTGGTAAAGTTGTCTTCGTGTGACCAAAAGGTCACGGGTTCGAGCCGTGGAATCAGCCACTGACAAAGTCAGGTTAGGCTGCCTACAATACACCCTTTTGGGTGCGGCCCTTCCCCGGACCCTGCGTGAACGCGGGATGCTTGTGCACCGGACTGCCGCTTTTAATAAATAATACTGGATACGAAAGAATAAGGCATCTTCCAAATTTAGGAAAAAGGAGAAAAAGAGGTTCTAGATTAGACCAAAAGGCAACTCATTGATCACATACCATATTTTGCTATTAGATGAAACATACGTGTTTAAGTACATGTATTAAATTAGCAGCTTCTAATTAGAATAGGCTCCATATGCAAAGCTACGAACACTTTCGTGTACTAAAGTCTTCATATTTGCCTAATACTCTAATGTTTTGCAGTGTGTTTTTGTGAACTCTCAGATAAAAGGAACCTTCTTTTGATGGGATACCAGTATTTAGCATGCCGTAATGACAAAATTGTTTGTCAACCGTAATAATCAGTTTTGTGCTTGGATTCAATGTGTGCGGATAAAATTGAGAGGGATATCACCTAGGAACATATGTGGTCTCAACTCCACGTGCATGCATGCATGGATGTTTATGCATGAATCAACTTCTATGTCAATAGACTTACCAAAATTCCTGATAGTGACTAGGCCAAATCACCTTTGCATGATCAACGAAGGAATTCTCCATGATGGTGAACCCTTCATACCACATAAGCTTTGAGAAGAAGGGACTGATTCGAGGACTGCCATAGCCCGTCGCTCCCTCGGGGGAACGCAGGACCTTCATTTTCTGCTCAAGGGGGAGGTTGAATAGTTTCCCAGTTTGAGACTCAACCTCCTCTAGTACTTTTGTCGAGATCCCATGGTTAGAGATTTGAAACATCCCCCATGTCACACATGCATGGAAAATGAGTTCTGAAGCATTGGAATCTTCTATGTTGATGACAGGAATGGACTCTAAATCCAAATTATGCTTCTTGTCAAGAAGGCATTCAAAATCATTGGATTCAACCCATTTATGTGATTCTGGTATTTGTTTCATCGAGTTGAAATCAATAGGAGTAATATGTTCATTTTGTACAGGATAATCTTTATAGAATTTTGAGGGAACGCCCATATTTTTGGATTATCAAAGATTTGAAAAAAGGAGAAACTTTCCAGGATGGTAAGAGTAGACAATGAAGTAATAGGGTACGAAATGGTTGACTAGAGGGTCATGGAGAGACTAGGGAAGGATTGTTGGAAGGAGGAGTATGTTTGCGGAAAATGAAGGCTTGGCTAACATAGTATTAACATGTGAGCGAAAGGGTATCCCACCTGGTAGTGACCTTTTTTCTGGTAATGTGGACTACAATAGGAGTGGATAGAACAAAAAACAGACGTCAATGCAAGCTTTGAGACATCAAGGAAGTGCCTCTCTTGTTTGGACAAAACTGAACCAACAAAGGACAATATTTATAGGCACACAAACTTTGCAATTGATTTGGCCAGGGATCCATTATCAGCCAAATATGGATTTGCAATCCTGCCGGATTTGGTTTTATGCAATAGAGTCAACGAAAAGAAGAGGCAGAAAATCCTGTGATTCTGTTCCACAAGTAAATGAGAAAAGGCAGGCATCTAAATAAGGATGCACTTGTACTAGGCTAGTAGTTGTCACTATATGACAACCATCACAAGGACGGAAATTTCAACTATATATATGTGTCTTGATTTAAAAATTGAATAAATAGTTATAAAATTAATTAAAATAATAGTTGATATACTACAAATAATTCTATGACACTTGGCAAAATCTTGTAAAGTCACTTAATTTTATATACAGTTATATAGATTTAGTAGATGAGTAATTTGGAAGTACCAAACACACCCCCACTTAATTCTTTTAATGAAATTTCATAACTATTTATTCAATTGTTAAAACTTATATTCCAACCCAACTAAAAAATAAAATATTTGAAAGTGATGATTGAATCAAGATACATGTACAATAACATTTCTTTTGTTATGGTAGTTGTCATATAGTGACAACCATTATAGGTTTTTGCTTTAAATAAACCAAAAAAGGAAAAAAAAAAAGTAATGACGATTCTTTTCTACAATTAAATTATAAAATATGTTTTTCCAAAAAAAAATTAAATTACAAAATACATAATACTACACTGAATCCAGAGGCAAATGCTTCCCAACTAAGAATAGAACTTTAGTTTACAGAAAGAAATCAAAATATTACCAAAAAAAAGAAATTCAGAATATATTTTAGAAATTAAATTTTCAGGATAGAAATATGTCCTTACCTACATGTTTGCTCTTCAACTTGTCTTATTTCATTATTGTCAGTGCAAAGTTTGTATAATCCTTGTTGCATCCAGCAAAAATAACTTGGCTCAAAAAACATGACGAAGTTAGGTGTATTTTGATTTTTTTTTTTTAAAATGAGGTGTATTTTGAATTTGGAAGTATAAGAGATCTTTAATTTCATCAGTAGAAAAGATGGCAAATTATTATGGACACCCAGGAGTACATGCTCCTATATCTATTTTGTAAATATTTTTTGGCGTGTATTTGTCATATATTTTATATTTTAATATATAATTACTTATATGTCATATGGGAGTACATACACTCAGTTGTACTATATAGGCTTTGAGAAAAGATGGTTTCCGCGCCCAAAAAACACAATGAAAAACATCGCTCTATGTCAATGAATCTTCTTTGATTATGCTTGACTTGATCAATTGGGTCCCTATGTGGACAAAGACTTTTCTTAGGTTCTCCTTTTCATATAATTTCCTTTATTGGTCGTATAGACTCTCTTCCACCAACTCTAACCCAAAAAAATAATAATAAATAAAAAATTCTAACTTCAAATAAGGGAAATTATGATGGCATAATGAAAAAAGATCCATTGACATAGAGCCATGTTAAAGTCTATAAGACAACTCTAACAAAAGGTGAAGTAATTGAAGATTTAAGCACGAAACTTTGCGTTGAAGACGCTTAATCAAAATATGCATTTTCATAGTGAGTCGCAGATATGTAGCACAAGCCATGGATTTCTTAAGAAAAGTGAGTTACAGTACTAATTATGAGGTTCTGTTCTTTTCGTAGATAAATTCCTTTTTATCAATATCAACCCACATTAACTAGATTGAACCTACTTATACCAATTCTAACCCAAAAAAAAAAAATGTAAGTTCAATTAACTTCAACCACCTTTAACTCACTTCAACCTATTTCAACCAACTTCAACCCATCTCCTTCAAACTTTTCACAATTTGTAAATTATCATGTGAAAATTAATTACGTTTTCAACCAAAAAATATGCCCTACAGTAATTTTTTTATGTTGGTGAGTTGACGTCGCAATTTGTAAATTATTTTGTAAAGATTATACGTATAAATATTCCTCAACATATACATTAAAAAATACCCTAAATAATTTTTTTTGATGCAAAAGTCATAATTAATTTAAAAGTTGTCAACGTATTAGCATTTACAACAATACTAATTAGTTATTAAAACAAATACAATCTAAAAATTTACAAAATTTTAGTTACTTTTTAAATTTTGGAAAATATTATACCAACAACTAAATCAAAGAAAATTTTTCCAACTTTTTTACGTTAACCAACT
>NCQV01110288.1:3735-14306 GCA_002740545.1 Lophocereus schottii | reverse complement strand
TGGTTAGTTTTGCCGAGTCTACTTGTCAGATCAGTCAATCACTTAATATTCTTCACATATTCATTGTAGTGATGTTTTATAATACAACACCAAAATTTCAAGCGTAGTAAAATTAAACTCTAAAACAATGAGGTCATATTAATAAATGCCTGAAACCTCAAGAGAGGTTAGTGCAAAACATTCTATGCAGTTTCACATTTTAAAATGCAAAATTTTTTAGTGTATACAGTTGCATATCTTTCATATGCATCTGCAACGCTATGTAACTACGCATTCAAACTCGAAATTGGTATATAAATAGTAAATAGGTTGATAGTACGATTCACATATATCCAAGTTCAAAGTTGAGAATA
The DNA here is from genome assembly GCA_002740545.1 of Lophocereus schottii. NCBI lineage: Eukaryota > Viridiplantae > Streptophyta > Magnoliopsida > Caryophyllales > Cactaceae > Lophocereus > Lophocereus schottii. The sequence continues at coordinate 13,953 of NCQV01110288.1, read as the reverse complement.
TTATTATCCAATACCCCTAAAATACAGTATATGCAATCTAAGGTCCCTAATGGAAATGGTGATGATGACATAATTTTGCCAAGTTACGTTTCTTTGTTATTTTGTTGGAATTTTGTTGATTGAGTTTGAGAATATCTTGTTCATTTTAACTTGTGTTGTTCATTATTGGATTTGTTTTAAAATATTTCTTATTTTGTATTCGTTAATTGGATTATATTTTTCCATTTATTCTTGGGATGTTGTTCATTTGTTTTTGTAATCTTGTTACTTTTATATATGTAAACTAGTTTATAGTTGTTCATTATTCTAGTGATGCTGTTCATTTATGATTGCAAGCTTGTTCATTTGTTCATTCATCTTTTTCATTTTGTAGACAATATTTATTCTAGACGATATATTATTGCTTTGGATCCTTTGACAGTTAATTTAGTTGGATCCATTGCATACTCGTAAGATGAAGCATTTGAGATTTAAAATGATTATGCATTTATGGTTGGGTTTAATGTTCGTTATCATAAGACTTGTAGGAGAGCTCGAACCCAAAATTTGTCAATGCAATAGGTTAGCTTTTGGAAGGAAGGTTGGAAAGAATATAAAGAAAAACAATGTAAGGAGTATACAAATGTTGATGTTCGGACTAGGTGCAGAGCAATGATCCAGGTATATATTAATTTAGATGGAAAATGGATTGCCACTAAGCATATAATTGAGCACAACCATCCTTTGCATAGTGGTGGCATTTTTTTCCTTTTTATCAGAAAGTCTCAACTGAAGACGTTTTCTTTGTTAAAGAGCTTAGGGATGCGGGAGTCCGAATGGTTGATGCATTTCAAGTATTGATAAAACAGGCAGGTGGAGCTCCTTTTTTTGGTTTTTTAGTAGAATTTATATAGTAGGCATGAGGAGTACAATAAGAAGTCATTTGATGGTAGCAATGCAAAGTCACTGATGGAGAAGTTCAAGAAACAATTCAAGAATGAGAAGATTTTTTTAATGATTTTGAGGTCAATGTAAATGGTTGTTTCGTTAGCTTTTTTTTTTTTTTAGCGTGACAAGCAGATGCTAAAGGATTATAAGATATTTGGTGACTTGGTTATTTTTTACAAAACTTATTGTATAAATAAGTGTGACCTGGTTTTTCTCCATTCGTTGGCATGAACCATCATTCCAAAAATGTCATGTCCAGTTGCGATTTTATCATAAATGAGAGAATTGAGTCTTTTGAATGGTTGTTTTGGACTTTTTTGAAATCTATGGGTGGTAACTTCCTAAGCACCATTATAATTGATCAGGCTTTTCTACGGCTGCTGCAATAGATTTAGTTTTTCTTGGTGTTTAGCATAGGCTCTCTTGTTTTCACATCAATGAAAATTCACGAAACATATTAGATTGCTTAGGGCAATGGAAGGTTTTACAAAGTTATTTAACAAAGTTTTGACGGATTGTGATACGGAGCCTGAATTTGATCATTTTTGGAGAATGTAACTGATTTATATTGCCTTATCACTTGTATTTGTTCCAATATTTTTGACAGGTTTATTTTTCCAATTCTATTATTTAGATCTTTGTTCACTAGGTTTGATTATGTTTTGTTCACTAAAACTTATTTTATTATCTATTAGGTACTTTAATAGTAACTTAGTACTTTACTATTATTTAATGACTTATTGTAATTCATTGGTTCATGTGATAATGTTCATTTCTATTTTTTATATTGTTCAATTGGCTCCTTAGTGTCTTCTCATCAGAACTTATCATGTTGAATTTCTTTTTTGGTTATTTTTAAATTGTTATTTATGTACATTGGTTCCTCTATTGTTATTTATTTGTGTTGGTATTTTGGTCTATGTTTTTAACAATTATTCATCTGTCAATTTTTTTAGGATGGTTGCAAGGTATGATTGTGGAGACAATCGTTGGCTTAACAATCTTTATTCGTTAAGGGAAAAGTGGTGCCCTACTTTTTCAAATAAGAACTTTTTAGGAGGGGTATTGTCTTCACAAGCCAGCAAAGGCACAAAGAATTTAATTAAAAGATAGTTGCATGCAACTGCTAACTTGTGTGACTTCTACAATATATTTTGTGGTGTTGTGTCAGAGTGGAGAGACAAGAAAAATGAGGAAAAGTACAAATGTGCTAAGGGTAATTTGAAAATGGCCTTTTCATCGATAAGCTTGTTCAAACATGCTATGTTTATTTAACCTATTGAAGATTATCCATTGTTTGACAAAGCTTTTGTCAAAATGGGTTCGTATGTGTAGGATGAGTTGCATAGTAATACACTGATAGGATGTTTCGTGTGTTGTGTATAAGTTATTTGGAAGAACCTTGTGGTCAAGTATTAGATGAGTATACTTTTAAGCATATTGTTGTTTTAAACATAGAAAGAAGCTTCATTGATTGCACTTTCCAAATGTACACTGAAGTTGGCTTTTATGTTCAGATTGTTTGCGAGTTATGCGTACTTGTGTTCAAAAAGTGTCGGATAGGTATATTATTGTTAAACCAGAAATTATGATATTTTATACCTTTTTATGATCTAATATTTACACAAAATAAATGATTAAATTAAAATTTAATATGGTTTCTGTCTGTTTCGTAGAAATTTGAAGAATAAATAAATTGCTTTGAAAAACAGAGGAAGTTGAATCAAAAGCAGTTAGGATCACAACACCCATTGGATGAATCAAAGGTTGGATCAGGAAGATAAAGTTAAAAGAATAAACCAGAGGCCCAACTGTGAGCGGGCCATTCCCAACCACCTGTTAGCCTAGATTTCCTCCTTCTTTTCTCTTCCCCTTTCTTTCTCTTCCGCGGGCCAGCACCCCAGCGGCCCAAATCTTCTCTCCCCCCTTGCTTCCTCTGGCCGTTACTAGTTTGCGGCCCAAACTCCTTTTCAGCAGCCCAGACGCTCCTCTAGAGCGACGCCCTCATCCTGCTTTCTCTTTCACCCCTTTTCTTCTCTCTCGGCCCAGTGCCCCTCTTCGGGCCTATTCTCTCTTTCCATGTCGTGGCCCGCAAGCCCAAAGGCCTTTTTTATTCACAGACTTCTCATGCCTCATTTTGTTTACTCTTTCTTATTCTTTAGCCCAGATGTTCGATGCCTTTCCACACTGTTTTTTCACTGCTTTATCTTCACTTCTACCTAGCCATGATCACTACATATTCATCATCACCTGGGCAGTTATAAATAGTAAATGGGGAGCTATAATTCAAATTTAATGGAGTTTGAAGAGGTGAGTTTTGGGGGTTACAAATGGGACAACTACAGGGAGTATTTTAAAAAAAGTGGGAGGACAGTTTTTTTTAGTTTTAGTTTTCAGATTTTCTTTCCTTTCATTTTGGTTTGATAATTTCAGATTCAACTTTCATATTCTCATATTCATGTAATTGGTTTTTGGTTGTGCTTAATTGGAGAGTAAGTTTGGATTTTTGAATTGGAATTGCAAGTGTTTGTTTTATGATCTTCCCGACTACTTAGTTTCGATTAAAGGGTCAGATAATTTGGGTTCATATCTTTTGCCTTGTTTTGGTTGCCGATGGGTAACACCCCCTTTAATCCGATAGTATTATTTGTTGAATTTTGATGCTCTGCAACTTGAATTAGCTGTTCATTAGTTCTGATTTAGTTGCTTTTGCCATTTTTATTGGTTGGGATGGTTTCTGAATAGGCATTGACCTTTAAGTTTTTGTTCAGATCTGAATGTTGATTTATATTCATTGGTCTAATTTTGTTTGTGAATCGATTATAATTGTTAACTTAGAACTTTAGGGACCTAAATTCATAACTCATCTCTGAGGATCGACCCTCAATTGCTACAACGAGAATCGTGCGCTTGCGGTTAAACTAATCTTCATAAAAATCACAACAAGTTTTTGGCGTCGTTGCCTAGGATCGTTTGTGAAGTTAGGTTGTGTTGAGTCTTTTGCGTTGATTTCATTTTCGTTTCATGTTTTTTTATTTTCAATTTTGTGTGTGTTAGTTTACTTTTAGCTTAGATTATTTTTGATTTTTGATTTGAGTTTTAGTTTTAGTTTTGGATCAATTTAATTTTACTATTTCATGTGATTTTGCTACTGAAAAAAAATAGTACTAATCTGATTCAGTTTTGTGCAGGACGAGAGCAACAAAACCATTCCAGTGCAATTTTTTCAAGATTTTTTGTTTCTATTTGAATTTTTTGGAGGAGTTCTGGTCTGAATTTTTCTATTATGATATTTGTCATAGATTCTCCATGATTTTCATAATATGTGTGAATTTGTCTGGAATGTTTAGGGCTGTCTTGAATTTTTTGTGATTTTTGAAATGAATTTTCTGCTTGCAATTTTCTGCACCATTCAGGGATAGTAAGAAATTGAAAAAAAATATATTCACATTCCTTGTGATTGTGTGGAATTTTCTGTGTATAGGGTTCATTTTAGGAGTTAGTTTTTTTATTTTAATTTAATTTTTTAGAAACTGCTTGTTTAGGTTTAGGTATTTCGGTTTTCTTTTTGTTATTTTGAGTTCTCTATTTTCATTTTGTTCCTAAAACTAGTTTACTTTCTGTTTTTGCTTTTCTTTGTGCAAAAATAAATTTTAAAAACCTTCGAAAATTCAAAATCCAAAAAAGAAAGAAAAAGAAAATAGTGCACATGTTTTGTTGGCGGGCTTCTTTTAAGTTTTTTGTGTTAGGTCACATTTTGTTGTTTATTTCTTTTTGGCATGTCTTTTCTTTTGGTAATATAGTTTTTATTTTTGTTAGTATATTTAGTTTTGTTAACTTAATTATTTGACTGTCTTGTTTTTTAGTTTTAGTCATTAGTTTATAGTTAGCTGTCTTAGAGTCATTGTTTCATCTTTTACTTTTTCTTTCAATAACAAAAAAAAAAGCTAATACATTTGAAAATTCTAAAAATTGAAAAATTTTTAAAATTGGAACAGATTCAAGAATGCTAGTTTTCAATTTTTCACAGTTCGAGCATGAACCTTTTTAGAGTTATTTATCGAGACTTAATGCTTATCGTGCTCAATTGAATCAAAATTTTGAAAAATGAAAAATTTGTGAGGTCATTGATGTGAGTTTGAATTCTGTATCGTGAGGTTATGTTGAGTCTATGTATCCTGGAGGTGTAATAGGATTATTAACTAGAACTCAAGATGAGGTTTGGGATTTTTTTAGAAAAATTAGCTTGGGATACCTATGTGTTTGAACAAGTTAGAAAGAATTTTGGATTCCCAACTTATGGTGAGTATGATTTTCATGCTAATCCTTACCATCAGGATCATTTTATAGATTCATATAACCCATCTCACTCTTATGTGTCTCCTGTGCTATGAGATTATTGTGAGTCTTTTGACCATGATATTCATACTTGCCATATCATACTGATGTGGATGCTACATGTGCAAAGGTTGAAATGAAGATAAATGAAATGACTAATCAAATAGTAGAGACAATAAAGAAGATCATTTTTGAATATTCTCAATGTTTTAATTAGAGTAGGGATAATTATAATGTGTCTGACTCTAGTTTGGGAACTCTAAACCTAAAGTTAGTCTTTACAATGATTTTGAGCCCTCTTATCAATCTAGGTCTAATTTGCATGATGTTATATCTTTGCCTAGCCTAGAACAAGAGAAGGACCTCTCTATGTCTCTATCACCTGACCTTGCACCCCACACTAGCTTACATAAGGATGTTATTGATGATGCCCTAGTTTCTTCCGACCTACCCACTACTTTGAATGACTTTTGTGAGTTTCAGGAGGGTGAAGAACTTGAGAATTCTAGCGAGTTAGATATAAGCATCACAACTAAAGTTGAGGATCATAATTTAGATAAATCAGAAGCTATTTGTTTCCAGGAGTCTTGTGACGAGGAAGTTGAGCCTACTAACATGAAATTAGATGATGACATTTTCTCTATAGAATATGACTCCTTTTCATGTGGGTTTGATGAAAATGAAAGTCTTGATGTGGGCTATCATGTTGAATATGCATCCTTCTCTTTTAACCCTATCATCACTGACCTCCTCTTTGAATCTCATAAGTCTGAATTTGTCGAGTCTGAGAACATTACCACTAAGCATTTTGATTTAGAGTGCTTTTTGATATTAAGAGACTTGTGGATTTAGGACCCACTGATTTCCTCAGATAGCTTGTCCACAACGATCAAATTTCTAGGCCCATGACCCCACCTACTGACTAACTTTCAATACGTCTGCTGTTTGATGCTTAGGTCCAATAATTTGACAAGTGAAAGCAAGCCCTTACTTGTACTGCATTAACATCGTAGATGTGTTCTATTTGGCATCAACGCTTTACTTTCTATTGTTGTACTCTTATAGAGAGTTCTTCTTGCCTATTTCATAAGCCACTACGTGGTCTAATGAGTTTTGATTTGAGTAGCAATTTTAGCTTAGTATGGAGTGGTTGATGCTTCACAAGCCTCTATCTAAACAGATTTCAAGAGGCTATAGCTTAGGTGTACTTTTGCACCTGACCTAGTATAATCGCTCCTCTTTATTTTCTCTTTTTAATTTGTTTTCTTTTGTATATATTTATTGCTTTGTTTTATTTTTATATTTTCTTTTTTAATTTAGAGTCTTGTCACTTTTCTTTCTTTTTGAGTCTTGTTTTCTTTTGTATATACATTCTTATTTTGGATTTTTATATTTCTTTTCACTCCTAATGAGGACATTGTGAGATTTAGGTATGGGAGTGCAGAAAATTTTTTTCAAAAAAAAAATGAAAAATTTAGTTCTAAAGTATGAAGAATCATGAAAAATTTAGTAATAAAAAATGAAAAATTTGAAAAATCCAAAAAGGTTTTTGTTTTGTTCGGTTTTTGTTCAATATATGTGCTATTTTTGATTGGCCATGTTCTCTTGTATCCTTGATGTTAGGTTGTATATACATGTAGTGTGCATTGATAGAACTTAATCCTAAAGTGTGATATTTGCATATGATCCTAACCCCTGACATTATTTCTAAGCAAGATTGACAGTGGTTGATGAACCCGTGAGATTTTGAGCCGCAAAGACTAATTCATCAGTTTTAGTCTCACATTCTTCTTTCATGTGTGTTGCTTCCATAATTACATCTCCAGAACTTTCTTTGATTCTCTTTAAAATCACATTTACTATATGCATTAAGATAATATAATAGAGGCATTTATTTGCTTTTGTGAACCACATAGCCAAATTGCCACCTTGACTTGAAATTTTTACCTTTTGTTAACCCCTTTGAGCTTTGGACCTTTTTGTTATGAACCCTGCATTTTGGCCATTGGCCTAAACACATTTTCTTACATCTAACCAAGGCTAATGAGGCAATACTTCATTATTTGATGGGTAACTTTGGGTATTTTATGAATTTGGTGGTTGATTTTGCTATATGTTGGGATGAATCATGGTGATCATTTGAAAATTGAGTTGTATTGTTCTTATACATGCCATTCATTCATTTTCTTATTGAAAAAAACGAGAAAACAAGAAGCAAGAAAGATGAAAAAAATGAAAAAAATTTCCATTGAAAAAAAAAGAAAAAAATTGGGGAAAAAAATTTCAAAGAAAAAAAATTTCCAAAAAGAGTTGTGAATAAGAGTCTTTAGCATGAAGGTGGTCATTATGTATACTCATTTCTAATGATCAATTTGATTGGAGAGTGTTCTTATTTTGTTTTTTTTTTGAGAGAGTGAGTGCTTATCATAACTGGTGTAAGTATCGGTTGTTCATTAGCTTTGGTTTTTAGCTTCCCATTTCTCAAATCATTTGTCCCTCTCTTACCCTTAACCCTTAGCCCCATTACAACCCTCAAAAATTCTCTTGATTATTATTTTACATATTGCATTTTAGTGGTGGGGAATCGAGAATCTTAATAAGCTTATGCTAATTCGCATGAATGAAAGATGAGTAGAGTGTACCTTGTTAAATTTTAAACACATGAGTTGCTGTGTTCCACATTTCCCTAAAGTAAGGTTCTACTAGCCTAGCTTGTACATAATTTTCAAGTGGGGCAAAAGATTATATATAGATGTCATTCGTGGAAATTAAGGATTTCTTAATGTGTACATTGTGTATATATGCAATATAGTGCTTTGGTTGCTTGAGTGATGTAGTTGGTTAGAATGTGTATATATTTTTCCCTGCTGTTGTATATATAAGAATTTGAAAAAAAAAATCAAAAAGATTTTCAATTTTCAATTTTTTTGTTTATTTTTATAGATTTTGTGAGTATATCTTCTGTAAACCCTCATGAGATCTTCCTCGTCTACTAGGGGTAATCTAGGAGTTTAAAGGACTTGTTGTACATGCTAAGTGCAACGGTGATTCCTATGAAAGTGAGTTAGGATTTTATTTTTTTCTTAGAATTTTTAATTTCATTTTACTTGAGAACAAGCAAACCTTAGGTGTGGGGGTATTTAATGAACCAGAAATAATGATATTTTATACCCTTTTATTATTTATTATTTGCTTAAAATAAATGATTAAATTAAAATTTAATATGGTTTATGTTTTATAGGAATTTGAAGAATAGATAAATTGCTGTGAAAAATAGAGGAAGTTGAATCAAAAGCGGTTTGGATCACAATAGGCATTGGATGAATCAAAGGTTGGATCAAGAAGATGAAGTTAAAAGAATAAACTAGAGGCCAGTTGTGAGTAGGCTGTTTTTAGCCACCTGTTGGCCTAGATTTCCTCTTTCTTTTCTCTTCCCCTTTCTTTCTCTTTCCTGGGCCAGCACCCGAGTGGCCTAAATCTTCTCTCCCCTGGCTTCCTCTGGCCTTTCCCAGTCTGCGGCCCAAATTTCTTTTCAGTAGCCCAGATGCACCTCCAGCCCGATGGCCTCATCCTGCTTTCTCTTTCACCCATTTTCTCCTCTCTCTGCCCAGTGCACCTCTTCAAGCCTGCTTTCTCTTTCCAGGTCGTAGCCTGCAAGCTCAAAGACATGTTTTGTTCCCAGGCTTCCCACGCCTCATTTTCTTACTTTTTCTTCTTTTTTTAGCCCAGATGCCTGATGCCTTTCCATAGCATTTTTGCACTGCTTCGTCTTCACTTCTGCCTAGCCATGATCATTACATATTCATCATCAACTCAACAGTTACAAATAGTAAATGGAGAGCTTTAATTTAAATTTAATGGAGCTTGAAGAGGTGAGTTTTGGGGGTTACAAACAAGACAACTAGAGGGAGTATTAAAAAAAAATAGGGAGGGCAATTTTTTTAGTTCTAGTTTTCAGACTTCTTTCCTTTCATTTTGGTTTCATAATTTCATATTCAACTTTCCGGTTCTCATATTCATGTAATTGGTTTTGGGCTGTGCTTAATTGGAGAGTACGTTTGGATTTTTGAGTTGGAATTGCAATTGTTTTGTTTATCCTCTTCCCCAGCTACTTACTTTCCATTCAAGGGTCAGATAATTGGAGTTCGTATCCTTTGCCTTGTTTAGTTGCTGATGGATAACACTCCCTTTAATCCGATAGTATTATTTGTTGAATTTCGATGCTCTGTAGCTTAAATTAGCTGTTCATTAGTTCTGATTTTGTTACTTTTGCCATTTTTATTGGTTGGGTTATTTTTTGAATAGGCGTTGACCTTTAAGTTGTTTATCAAATGTGAATACTGATTTATATTCACTAGCCTAATTTTGTTTGCAAGTCAATTATCATTGTTAACATAGAACTTTAGAGACCTAAATTCATAACTTATCTCTGAGGGTCGACCCTCAAGTGCTACAACGAGAATCGTGCCCTTGTGATTAAAAGTAATCTTCATAAAAATCATAACAATTATGAAGAGATGGGGTAAGGACGTTAAAGAAAGTCAAAGCAAAGAAATTATTACTGTTTATAGGCAGCTAATTTGGAAAGAAAGAAAATCCATAGAGGTTATAACAGAAAATGTCACAAGTTCTCAGCAATTATTCAAGGTATGGTAACTTTAATCATGTACAATGAAGAACTATGTTTCTTGGCCAACAGTTTTTAATACAAACGTTGTAGAATAGATTATTATGTTCTAATAGTTTACCATGAATAATATTTTCTAGTGTTGTTAATTTTTATAGCTGACTAATTTGGAAGGTCAGAGATCCACAAAAGATGCACCACAAAATGCAGATGTTGTTTCGGTATATGTTGATAAAAGAATTGTATCATTTTTTATATTTGTTTTAAATTTGTCCTATGTTGTGAAGTTATTTATATTGTTCAAACTTTGGAGTTTTTTTGTACAA
>NCQV01110264.1:6645-21224 GCA_002740545.1 Lophocereus schottii | reverse complement strand
TGGAGAAGGTGATGCCTTGTTGACAACGTAAGTAAGCTAGAACTTGGTGGAAAGTAAGATAATTGAATGAGCCTCGCAAGAACCTTGTTTCTCATAAAATGACCGTCGATTTCTATGTGTCTAGTCCACTTAGGAAAAATTGGATTCTTGGCAACATATTGTTCATAACTTAATCGATAATGGTACCTTTAATACTAGATCTTACCTCAAAATAAGACTTAAAGTTAGAACTTTTACTTGTGTTTTGTATTTTTGTTGGGAATGAGCGGAAGGAGGTAATTCTTGAAACTTATGGAGATCATTGGAGTCAATATATGTAACAAGAGGCTCAAGATTCAAGCATTGGAGGTTAGAGGTCAAGACGAAGTCAAAGGAAGACTAGAATTCGGTTAAACGGCCATGCTAGAAGAGGCACGAGCGTGCCAAAACCTACATCCTCAAGAAAACAAAACCAAAAAGGGTAGCACGGTGGTGCAAGTATGCTTATGTAAAAGCTTCTCTTAGGCCTCTTTCCTTATAATTTCTTTTCCCTCAGGGGTTTAGCTTAGGGTTTTAGCTGATGCTTTCTCTCCCAGGCGCCCTTGTGACACCTAGATTTAATCAATGCATGTTCAATCTTTAAAATTTTCTTTGAAATCTTTTCTTAATTGTTGGTCATTTTATGCTCTTTTTACTGTTTTCGTATCTACAACTTGATGCTATGTTTTTGTTCTCTAAAAGCCACCCGTAAATCCTCTTGTTTTTTGGTGTTTTACAGGGTAAGAGAGAGAAAAAGCTGATCTCTGATGGATTAGAGGTTCATATCTACTCTGTTGCAATCTTAGAGACCCTTTTTCTCTCTCTTCGACTACTTGTTTACTTCTTTTGAGTTATAAAAAAGGAGGAAAAAAAAATTGGAGCACATATGGAAGATGGTCTTAACTTGGAACAAAAGAAGATTCATTCTTGTTAGAGGATAAACCTATTCATAGGTTCTCAACCATCAGTTTAAATTTTTGGTTGAGATGGTTCTTGAATATGGTATCAGAGCCTTTCTGAGCGAGAAGTCTCGAGTTCGAATATCAGAACCCCTCATATTGATTTATTGCGTAAGGTAGGGAGAGCCTTTGTAATGTCCACACTTCAAGCTCAAAGCACATTCGTGTGAGGGCGCATGTTAGAGAATAAACCTATTCCTGAGCCTTTAACCATCAACTTAAACTTTTGGTTGATATGGTTATTAAACATTTGGTAATCTTAAAGTTACAGCTTTCATTGTGGTTTGCTAGGTAATCTCTTTCTTGCTCTTGATCTCTCTTATTGCTTTCTAGGGTAGTTGGTAATTAATATAGTTTGGCCGTTTGTGGATATTCAGCATTGTGATACTGCGGTGATCAAGATTTTTAGGAAGAGGTTTGGGATGTTGTTGTTGGGCCATGAGAGTTATGATCACCATTGTGTGTTGTCTTAAATCGGTTGTTTCCTCACTCAGTGTAGTGATTAATTGTTTTGCTTATTAGTTCATTGTGATAGTGTATTGTTACTATTTATTTATTAGAGATAGTGGTTTTTATAATTAGCCCCTATCTGATTTAATGTTATTAGTTGTTATTTAATTGTTAATCACAGTTTAGTCAGACTTAGGGTTAATTATCATCTAATCTCATCTGAATTATGATTAACGATAAATTAGTGGTAAATTACTTCCATTGCTCTTTCTCGTACTCTTAGGTTCAATCTCATCTTTTGTATTCAACTAAACTCTTTCTTTCCTTTTTTTTTTGGTTGATAGAACTAAATTGTTTCCTTTTTTTTGAAAAACTTTTTTGATCCCTCTTTTCATTTTAACTTTTATATTATTAATTTGAATCACAAAAAATGTCGTACACCTCACTGATACCTATTTCTATGCTCTAAGGTTTCACTAACCAAAAATATTGTATAACTCAGTAATATGTGCACTTATACACTTATGTTTGGTTTACTAACGTATATTGTATAACTCACTAATGTTTGCTCACAAATATATATCATAGCTCACTAGATATATATTATAGATTACTAAACATATATCATAGCTCACAAAATGTATGTCACTACTTACGAAAACATTATAATAGCTCTCTTAGAAAGAGATGGTAGATGTGAATACAACTTTTCAAATGTATCATAACCTATCAAAAGATATATCATAACACCTCACAAGATGAATAGTGATATTGCTCACTAAATATATATCATGGCTCACCAAAAGACATGTAGCAACTCACTAAAAAAAATTTCATAGCTAAGAATATGAACGAGAACATGTATGTGCTCGCTAATGCATACAACAAGATATTATTATTATTGTTGTTGTTGTTCTTGTTGTTGTTGTTGTTATTGCTATTGATATCATAACCTTTTCCTTTTCTTATTATTAATTTGATTAATATCTCACTAAAAACATTGTTTAGCTCACTAATATCTATTCATGTGTACCTAGTTTACACTTAATGAAAATACTATATAACTCACTGACGCCTGCATTTGTACAACTTCATTCGGCTTAGTAACATATATTATATAGCTTATTGAGGTCTAGTCACTCCTATATATTATAGGTCACTTAAGATATTAGCTCATTAAATGTATATCTTAGGTTGCCAAAATATTATATAATAGCTCTCTCAAAAAGACAAAGTACGTGTTCGTAAACTTTGCAAACATATCATGACTCACCCAGACATATACCGTAGCACCTGACAAGATTAGCATAAAATATTGCTCACTAAATATATGTCATAGCTAACTGAAAAACATACTCCAGCTCATTAAAAAGACATCATAGCAGACAATTGAACAAGAATGCGTATGTAATGTATATACAATAAGATACTATTATTATTATTATTATTATTATTATTATTATTATTATTATTATTGTTGTTGTTGTTGTTGTTGTTGTTGTTGTTGTTGTTGTTGTTGTTATCATTATTATGGTTTTTGTTGTTTTCTGATTAAAGATGGTTGCAGTTGTTGTTAGTACTACAATTTTTTCCTTTTCTTATTGTTAACTTGACTAATAACGCAATAAATAATATCGTGTATTTCACTAATATCAATTCATGCACATTGGCATACACTTAGTAAATATACTGTATAACTAACTAGCAACTGCATATGTACATCTTCATTTGACTTAATAACATATATTATATAGCTTAATGATGTTTGTTCACTTATATATAATATAGCTCGCTAAATATATATCATAACTCATTCAATGTATATTATAGGTTGCCAAAACATTATGCAATAGCTCTCTCAAAAAGACAAATTACATGTGAGTAAAACTTTTCAGACATATCATGACTCACCAAGACCTATACCATAATACCTCACAAGTTGAACATAGAGATTGCTCACTAAATATATATCATAACTCACTAAAAGACATAGTGCAACTCTCTAAAAAAATACCATAGCTAAGAATATGAACAAGAATGTGCATGTGCTTGCTGATGTATATTACTATTACTATTACTATTACTATTATTATTATTATCATCATCATCATCATCATCATCATCATCATCATCATCATCATTATTATTATTATTATTATTATTATTATTATTATTATTATTATTATTATTATTATTTTCCTTTTCATTGTTATTAATTTGAAAAATAGCTCACTAAAAATATTGTGTCACTCACTAGTATCTACTCATGTACATATGGGTTCCACTAGCTAAAAATACTATAGAACTCACTGACATGTATTGATGTGTAACTCCATTCAGCTTTGTAACATATATTATATAACTCACTGATATGCATCACAACTCATTAAATATGCATTATAGCTCACTAAATGTGTATCATATCTCCACAAAACTTATGCAATAGCTCTCTTTAAAAGGACAAAGTATATGTGAATAAAACTTTTTCAAGTATATCATAACTCACCATAATATATATCATAGCACCTCACAAGATGAACATATAATATTGAGGATTAAATATATATCATAAGTCACCAAAAGACATATATAGTGCATCTCGCTACAAAATATCATAACTAAGAATATGAACAAGAATGTGCTTGTCCTCGGTAATGTATACAATAAGATATTGTTATTATTGTTGTTGCTCTTGTTCTCGTTCTTTATTCTTGGTGTTGTTATTATTGTTATCTTTTGTCCATTTCATGTTATTAATTTGATTAATAACTCACTAAAAGTATTTTATAGCTCACTAAGATATGCTAATTATATCTAAGTTTCACTTGCTAAAAATGTTTTACAACTAACCGAAACTTGTACAAGTAGACCTCCATTCAGCTTATTAATACATACATACATACATATATATATATATATATATATATATATATATATATATATACATACATACATACATACATACATTATATACTTCACTAAGATCTGTTGTGTGATATATGCGATAATTGAGTGCTTAGCCAAAATAGCCATCAAGCTCTTTAGTTTGGTCAAAAATGCCATCGAATTAACTTTGTAACTAATCATGTCACTAAACTCTATTATTATTATCAATTTTGCCACTGTGAATCGTTTTAACCAGCTGCAACACATGTTTTAATTTTTCCTTTAAAATTTGAATGTCTTAAAACTAAAATTAATCTTCAGCATTCCCTCCCTCATCTTCCCCATTCTCCCCCTTCGTTCATGCAGCAGGGTTTGGCATTCATGGCGTTCATGCTCAAATTAACATTCAATTTGTAAGCAACCTTAGAAATTGGGGGTGGAAATTGACTAAGCCAGTTGAGTCGAAACCCATAAACCCCTCAAGATGGCTGCTGCGTGTAGAAATTGTCCATGTTTCTCTGTATGCAAAAGGTGTGGTAGCTGTAGGAAGACATGTGTGGTTCTTACAAGCATAACAATTAAGAACCTCCTGAGAAGGTTTGCTAGGTGTAGAATGTTTGACTCACCAGGTGGATGTGATCACTTTGGATGGATTGATGACTCCCTTTGTGATAAGGTGAGGTCAATGGTGGTGTCCCTGATTATGTCAAATGAAATTGGTGCAAGAGAATCAACATTTGTAGAGAATAAAGGAAGAAGTACCTTATGATAGAGATGCTATGAAGAGTTGAGGGATGAGAATTCAAGGCTGAAGATGCAGCTTATTGACTAGCAAATGAGAGAGAGGAAGGTGTTGTGGGTTTACTGTTATTATTTACTGCGGTAAGGTTTACTGTTATTGTTTGATGTGGTAATTGGTGTAGGCTTTGCTGTTAAACATAGGAAGTAATGGTCTAGTAATGGGGCCTGGTTGATGTATGCCATTATGTGTTAGGGTGATCATGGGGGCTGATGTAATTTGTAATAATTTAGGTTAGTTACGGATCAGGGGTGATGTTTGTATGGTATGAATTGTGATTATCTACAATGCAAAAGCAATGGTAATTTGGTGTGTGTGACTGTGTTAAACCATTCTTTGCCTTTTAGTAATTACAAAGTAAAGGATGAATGTCAAAACCAAAGTGAAGGAAGTACATTGTTTGTGATCAATTGTATGATAAAGAGAACTCCATTACATTGTAGCCATAGTTAAGCTTTACAAATACACATTGTAGCCACAGTTAAGCTCAACATGCTGAGAACAAAGCAAGTTTCACATGTACATTGATGTACACATAAAAAATTGCAACCTAACATGTACATTGATGTACATATCACTAAAAAGATGCCTAATGAAGCTTGAAAATGTTGTACTTGGCTACAATCCAAACAGAATAAAAAACTCTAGCTTAGCTTGGATTACTGATCAAAGACAACATATGACTTCTTGGGGAATAGAACCATTCCCATTCTTCTAAATCTCCTTAGGGGCCGAGCTTGTGAAGTTAAGGTGCTAGTAGCATTTGCAAGTGATGAATTCCCTGAACTTGCCCTTCTAACATTCAACTTGGGCCTGGAAGACAGAGAACACTGAGATGGAGGTGCAGGTGGAGCAGTTGCAAATGGAATCCTTGGCCGCCTAACCCTCACTTTGAAGTTTCTTCCTGTAAGAGAATCAATTACAGCGGTAGACTAAGACGGTTCAGCTCTTGTAGTTTTAGAGAGAGAAGGTGTCAGCTAAGCAGATACTTCAAATTGAGAAGTAGGTGTGAGCTGAGGAGGAGGTGTGGGTTGAGTAGAAGCTGTGGGTTGAGAGGAGGCTGTGGATTGAGAGGAAGTTGTGGGCTGAGCAGTTTTAGTATTGTTCTTGGTCTTGGGTTGGGATTTGGGGTTCTTTGTGGTTGAGGGCTCAGCATTAACTAAGGAAGCTATTGCTTATCCTTGGCAGCTTGATTTGATATTTTGAACTAAAAAAAATAAACAAAGAAATAAATAAACACATGATACATAATGCATAGCATATAACTGTATTAAGAAACAAATGAGAAGAAGGGATTGACCTTTAACTTAGGCTATCTTTGGGGGTATATCTTCTTGTTGTGGCCTTCACCTCCACAGTTTGAAGAATGCATTTTTACACCACACTTGAAAACTTTTCCAACTTGCTTTGTAATTGTTTCCCCAGGTTCTAACTTTCGTTTGAATTTGAGATTGCCTTTCTTCTTAGTAGGAAACACAGGAGCTTTGACTTCAACTCCTGGTGCCTGCTCCCACATGTCCCCTCCATTAATAGGGGTAAGAGTGTGTCCATATGTAATTCTCAAATGCTCAGTCCTATAACAGTCATGGACAAAGTTCAAGGGATTTAGTATATCTTCCCTCATAACTGCCAAAGAATGAGGACAGGGGATTTCACTTTATTCACATGATCCTTGATTCAAGTTCACAACAAAGCCTTTAGTACCATGTTCCACACTATAAAACTCATTTCCTGCCCTTGATGCCTGCCAATATCTTGCCCTATCCCTCAGTGTTTCTAGTTTGCTAATGATCCTAAAGCATATGGAGTCTTCTAACTTGGTAGCCTAATTTTTTCTTTGTGCCACTCTCTTTATGACAGCCTTGAAGATTTCCCTAAGCATAGACACTGTAGATAGGTATCTAGCTTCCACAATAGACCCATTGAAGATTTCTGCCATATTATTATCNNNTGAATCACATTTAACATGTGGTTTGAAGTATAACCTGCAGAAATGCCTTGGATCTTTCTTTTCTGAAAATTCCCAAGCCTTAGCATCTAAATCTTGTATTTCCTTCAGTTTTTTTAAAATGCACTTCATTTGTAGACTTAGCAATTTTCCAAAATACTTTCCTATAAATCACACCCCTCCATTGATTTGTCAAATTAGCATAGACATGCCTCGCACATATTCTGTGTTCAACTCTAGGCAGAAGACTTTGTATGCTCTCAATAAGCCCCTATAAGCCACAGAAGCAGTTAATATAACTAAAACGTATCAATAGAAATGAACACAAAATAATAAACATATAATCACAGAAATATATACCTTCTGCTGATCTGAAATCAGAGTCCAACCTGTGCCATCTCCAATCTCAAGATCTGCCTATAGCAATGCAATAAACCACTCCCATACCTCTCTTTCTCATTTTGTGCCACACCCTATGCTATTGGATACATCTAGTTGTTGGCATCCCTACCAACAGCAACAAATACTTGACCATTCTAAGGCCCCTTTAAGAAACATGCATCAAGTTAAATTACTCTCCTTCAGCATCTAATTCATTCTCATGTTCAGTATTTACAGCATCCTCCCTGCTCTCATGCCCTACAAGACCTCTCCTATCCTCCAACTCAATAGCAATTGCCTCTTTGATTGCCTTTTTTTCTCCCTAACATCTATGAATCCAGGGTCATCATCATCATC
Organism: Lophocereus schottii; assembly: GCA_002740545.1. Classification (NCBI taxonomy): domain Eukaryota; kingdom Viridiplantae; phylum Streptophyta; class Magnoliopsida; order Caryophyllales; family Cactaceae; genus Lophocereus; species Lophocereus schottii. The sequence goes on along the minus strand of NCQV01110264.1, from coordinate 13,426 downwards.
AGAATTGATCCACCCATCACTATCATATTTATCATCACTGTCTGATAAATCTAGAAAATATGCCTCCTAATCCAATAGTCCCTTGCCCTTGTCAATTTTATCATCATTATACTTAATACACATAGAGACAGAATCACTCTCTAAGCATAATTTAGTTAACTCCCTAACTTCTTTATCACTTTGAATAGGAACTAGACTATCCTCAAAAGGGACATTAGGCCTAGTGAAATACATTTCTTTTATCCTTTCTTCAGAATAGCCTAAGTTCACTACTCTCTCCTTAATGTCATCTACACTCCTGTAATCAGGGTCTATATACATATCAGAGACTTTTGACTCAGTATATAATAAGTGAAAAGTCTCTCAAATGATCCACCATGAAAGGTGCGAAGACAAACACATGCAGGGTTTGGCGTTCTGCATATATATTTTCAAAATTAAAGGAATTAATCATTTTATGTGTAATTTCACCAAAACAGAGCACCAGGGTTCAAAGTATTATAAACTCCACCTTTGCCAACATCAAGCAACACATTGAAAGTACAATTTCGTAAAATTTTAACACTATACACAAATTTCACTTATTCACACGACAATGACCCCATGCACTCAAATTTCAGGGATTGATGCTAAATTTAAAGTACAGATTGCTTGCCTAGTGATTATCACTAAGGTTTATCGATAGTCCTCTCAATCTGCAGTTGCGATCACCACTTTCTTTGCTTCAGGTTGATGCTTTTCGGGATTTTTAGGGTTTTCTTCAAAGGGCAAGTTCAGATGGATAGGGAGGAAGATGAACGAGAGCGATGGTAGGTGGGGGGTTAGGAGTAGTTAATGATTTTTATCCATTTTTCATTTATTTTTCAAGACCCATGCACAAACAAAACCCTTTCACTTCCACCGATGAAACCCTCCCTTACCTGCTACAACCGGTCATAGTGGCAAATTTGACAATAATTATAGAGTTTAGTAATATGCTTAGGCAAAAAGTTAATTCAATAGCATTTTTGACCAAACTAAAAAAGTTTGGAAGCAATTTCGACAAAGCACTCTGATATAACTCACCAAATATATATCATAACTCATTAAATGTGTGTTATCGCTCACCAAAATATTATTGTAAGACCTGCCTTCTTTATTTTACATTAATGTGGCTGTCTTACCTTTTACGTTATAAAAATTCATATTTTTATTAACTATATGAGTTCAATTAATATCGATGTGCTTATGTGAATGATAATTTTATTAAAAAGAATGTTTTCGTCACTATTAATATTATTATTATTAGTTTTGAAAATCTTTCAATGCTTTTTGAATGCGTTAATATAGATTATTAACGAGTACAAAATCGATTAGGGACCCGAATACAATTAGGTTGTCAACCTTAGAATTAGTTTCGAGATTTATTAAATTGAACCTTGACATATTTGGGATCGAATAATCAACAAACGGTCATATCATCGATTTGGGTTAGGATTTGAGATACAAGATTAGAAATTAGACCGGCGATGCTAGTTGAATGGGAAAGCAACAAACAAAAAAAAAATAAATACATCAAAAGGCGGCCAAAGCCCCTTCTCTTTCTCAGCCAAAATCACGAGAAGAGGGGTTCTCTTGCTGGCTTTCCCGACCCCTCCCTGACGACCAAGCATCAGAGGGAGAGAGAGAGAAAGAGGAGGGTCGAGGGACGCCGACGGTTGGCCACCGTCGCACCGGTGCGACCCCCTTAGCGCTGCTCCCCGACCACCACCACGAAGGGAGAGAGAGTGACAAAGGCTGAGAGAGAGAGAGAGAGAGAGAGAGAGAGAGAGAGGGAAGGAGATGATGGTGCCGGTGTGCCGGCGACCATCCGTCGCACCCCGCCACCCCCTACCCACGACCACCAGTAGCAACAACGAAGATATTAGTGAAAGGGGAAGAAACCCAGGTATGGGTTTGGGTTGAACTGGGTTCGTTTTTACAATGGTCATGCATGGATTGGGGTCTGCTCATGTGGGTTTGGGCAAGGCAGCAGAGGAAGGTCGAATCCCTAGTTTGAAGCTTTCAAATCGAGTCCCAAAACCCATAATCGGGTCCTCTAGCATGGAATCGAGGTGGGAGTTTCTCACCTCCCAAGTATTAGTAGTTTCAAAATTGTTTTTAACCCTTAAGTTGCGATGCATGTCAGTTTAGGTTTAGTCAGATTAACTGAAATTATGCATGTCCTATTTCAGCTGAATTTAATTTAAGTCGATGCATGTTAAGTTTAGTTAATTTATGCCTGAAAGTGACTTTGAAATAACCTAATGATGCCTTGAATCAATATATGTTACCTTTGTTAACTAACGCTTGGAAATAGCTTTGAATTGAAATGTGAATGTTTAGAATCGATATATGTACACTTAGTTAAGTCATAATTGTTTATAACTTTGAAACGAAATATGAATGCTTAGAATCAATACATGTACACTTAGTTAATTCGTGCTCGTTTAAAAGCTTCGAATTGAAATGTGAATATTTAGAGTTGACACATGTACACTTAGTTAATTTATGCTCGATTAATAGCTTCGAAATGAAATGAGAATACTTAGAATAGATACTTGTGTGATTAGTTAGTTTATACCTGAACAGTGACTTCGAAATAATAAATGAACACCTCGAATTGATGTCTGCCTATATAGTTAAATCACGATAGTAGCCTTGGAAATAATTTATGAATGTTGAAACAAGCATGTTTATCCTTTGACTGTAATACATGAATGAAATCGAGTTTTATACCTTGTAAGTTTAAGTTAGTTTGCTAAGCGTTCATTTTAAGTTAATGTAATATGGATATATATTATGTATATATGGTTATAACTGTTGGTTGTAGCGCATTGCTGAATCATATCTACTTTCTTGGTGAGTTATGCATGGGTAAGTTCACATACCGCTTTTCAATATGATCTAGGGGTTAGAATGCTAGATTGTGAAATTCAGACTGAGATGGTAGTTGGATGGTTTGAGGTAAAACTATGAGTGGTTCGAGGTTTCTTGTGGTCGGTTGTTATACGAGGAGGGAGCCTGGGTTGTGATTTACCGGAATCGTGTGGATTGCGAGGCCATGTGTGGCGTATTCTGCTAAGTTGGATTATGAAGTGACATGAATGTGCCATGTGTGAAATCCTTTCCTTTTGAAATTGTTAAATGATGCTATGTGAATGATTTGCGAACTTAGTAATCTTTAAAAGGGTTTTAAATGTTTCTAAAGGTTCACCAATTGCTTGTTGGTTTATAAGATGTTTGTAGCCTAAAATGATCCTAAATCGTCGAACTAATCAGTGACTGACCCAACTGAAAAGTCGATAGGTTTAGGAAGTTTAAAAGCAAACTAAAAGTGAGTTCGAAAATGTTTAAGGGCTTTAGTTTGTTTATGTCTCCTCCTTTTAGTTCAAAAAGTATTGAAATGAAGTGAAAAAGGGCAACTGAAGGAGTTTTATTACGAAACTTAGTTTAAGTTATATGCTAGCTAAGTACTTTAAGTTTTGAATGAGTTTTGAATTGCGAGTTAGCAAATTCATTATGATTTTAAAAGGGTTTCCAAGTTGAAAATGAAAGAACCATAACCAATGGTAGGGTTATCGACTATTTTACTAGATAAGCATATATATGAATAAGCATAAGTACGTATATGTGTAAGTAATTATGTTTATGTTTATGTGTACATTAAGGAGCTACTCTAGAAGCTTTAAGCTTAGGTCTGAGAGCTAGGGATGGTGGCTTAGTATCCCGCCTGGCATAACATAAGCTATGTTAAGATGGCTCAATCCCGCTTGAAGTCGCAGTATGTAAGTTATATCTCTGCATAGTATGATGTCTGTCTAGATAGGTGTATGTTGCCGCTCGCATTTGGCCGATTCGCGATGGCAGTAACAAAGTACCTCTAAGAGTTTAGTCTCCTCACTTATGTGATCAAATCGTTATGTATGTTTCTTTTAATGAACAATGATCTTACGCCAAGAGTATTTTGCTAATGAATAAGAAAAGTAGTTGGCGTTACGCGTTTTTAAGTGTTTCAGAAAGAAATTTTTTTAAGGGTCATTATAGGACCAATACGAAAGAGATTCTCTTAAGAATATGAGCTTCAAGAGGCTAAGAGAAGAGTTTTTATGAGCCCCTCCTCAAGAGGCTAAATGAAGTGTTTTCAGTAAAAATAAAGAAAGGTTCCCGTGCATAACTTGTGCATATCATATGAATGAGATCTAAGTAAAGTATACTTATGAAAATAAAGCGTTATGTGAATATTCCAAGTATAACTTATGAATGTGATGCTAAGTAAAATACGATTATGAAAAAGAAAGCCTTATGAGCATATTCTATGCATACCCTATGAATGAGATTTGAATGAGACTTGAAATGTGCGTGTCTTACGCATACCATATGAATGAAATGCCAAGAGAAGTATGATTATGAAAAGAGATAGCCTTATGTGCGCATCGTATTAATGAGGTTTCATGCATAGTTTGAATGGAATGCTAAGAAGTTATGTTTATGAAAAAGAGATATCCCTATGCTTAATCTATGAAAGAAAGTTCTATGCTTAGTCTCCCTGCTTGCTTATGTGTTTAACTGCTTATTAGTAAATGAACGTAGTCATGCAGGGACCTAGAAATGTGTTTGAGTGGTTAAAATGAAGTTTATGGTTAGTGATGCTTCCATAAGGATTTTATGAATACCTAATATGATAGTAAAGTATGAATACGTGATATGTAACTATTAAAGATATTATTCCCTATAACGGTTTTGGTTTTAAGGGGTCGGGGGTCACTCACTGAACATGTGGTTGCTCATCCCACTATTCTTTCCCCTTTCTCCCCAGGTTTTCTTTATGACAGGAAGAAGTTGAGTCAGCTATGCCGAAATGGAAGTTACCCTTACTTAAAGGGAGTCAAGTGTGCCCAGAGTGAAGTAGTCTCACTGCTTGATGACGTTATAGAATGTATTCTTAGTTTGTAAACGTATGTAAAACAAGTATTCTAGTTCATATAATGCATATGGTATAAAGGTCGCTCTGTATGGCCGTATGAGCCAACCATCTAATTAGTTAGATGTCTTTTTGGTCAAAGTTAGTTATGTTTTGGGATTTAAACCCCATTAGTCCGTTTGTGTGAACAGTTGAGTTGTATTTTCCATTTCTTCTTTATTAATGAACTATATTCTTTGAGTACTCCGAGCAAGTTGCTCGTTAAGTTATGAACTTCGACGCGTAGCCGTTGAGCTTATTTTAAAATGTAGTACGCTTCTGTTGATTTTAGGGGTTTATTGTAAGGCTTTTAGTTTAGAAACGGACAGTTTTTAAGGGAAATTCTATCCGTTTTATCCCAAAAATTAGGTAGGAAGTAAGAAAACGTAACGCTCCTGGCCGTAGGAGCTGGGGAGTGTTACAATTATACAATGGCTCTCATAAAAAAATAGTATATGTTAATAAATATTTTCACATATTCTAGACTAAACCTAGGTATATCCTCATCATTTTAAATTATTGTGCTCATCTCACTTAAAAGTAGATTGGTAATACAGTGCAGTGAGTTTAGTTGTACATTTAGTAAGGAATTACTATAAATTATGCAACTTTATGCTTATCGAATTAAATATAACTATATCCTTATAATTTAAAGTTATCATGCTCTTTTCATGTACTTGAAACCTAGATGACCACTCTAAATAAATGATATAAAGGACAAAAAAATAAAGGTCAGGAATTTTCATATGTTGTTTTCCTAATCCAACTAAAATAAATGAAGTCATTGAAAAATTAAATGTAATCCTAAGAAACTAAATTTCAAGTAAGAAAAATGACTAACATTAGTTGGATAGAATAAATTTAAAAAAATCTAAGCAAATGATTCTAAACAAAAATAAATAAATAAATTAACTTAATTTTTTTAAAAGGACCTAAGCGATTTTTAAAGCGAAAAGAAATAAATATTAAAAAAATGCAAGTCATGCTCTTCGCACGAATACAACTCCTGACCCCGCTAATACAACTTCTATGAATCTCTCACTATTGCACCAGATCATTTCCACTGCATTAGCGCTAAAGATGGGTGTGCGGCTGGTTCGGGACGAGTTGAATCATACCCACACTGATACCCATTTTCGAAAATTATATGGACACTTATACTCATATTTATACCCATCGGATTTTGCATTGCTATACCATGCCTATACCCATTGGGTTTTTGGGTTTAAGGATTTTATGCAGGTACATATAAAGTATGGAAAGTGCCACCTATATTCAACTTATATTTGTATACACGCTATATTTGATTAGGAAGTTCAAGCAATGCTATAAAATTCACGTTCAATTAAACTCACATAAATTAAAATTGTAAAAAAAAGTTAATTTTCATTTATGCATAAACGAATACTATACAATTGGAGTTTCATGTCTAACATTTATTCTTGATTTTTAGCATATTTTGTTGCATTTTAGTAGCAACTCGGGCACACAATCTATTTGGGGTTTTAAAAATTTATACCCATGCTTATACCCATTTTGAAACAAAATGCCCATATCCATACCCATACCCACTTGAAACCCATTATCATAACCGATTCAGGTGCTAAATTAATGGGAGGAATTTTAATTGGGTTTTCCGAGTTCGGATAATATTTTCATCCCTATTTGGCATTGGTAAAATTATACTTAGTATATAGACTAGATGTCCCTTACATGTGTCAGCTCGATTGCACGAAATAATTTGGGAGTACAAGCAAAGCCAGCTGATACCTAAAATATAATGTAACTAAAAGAGTTTTT
>NCQV01110261.1:0-10957 GCA_002740545.1 Lophocereus schottii | reverse complement strand
TATATATATGCACGCATATGTGTATATGTATATGTGTAAACTTTCAGGCGAGGGCAGTAGGTATGGAGTACAATCAGGCTGCACCAAATATGAATCAGCATATGCGGTCGGCACCCTTTATGACCTCTTTTGGGGGGATTTATTGCATTTAAGTGATTAATTTCTGAGGAATTAATTGTGTGTTGATTGAATAATTTTGTTGCATATTAATTTCGCGTTCACGATCGTAAGATCGAAGCCTCCTGACTCTTGGTAAACATGGAGTTTGTCCTTTTGCCTCCCATCAATGTGTGAGTGCTAATTTTCGATTTTGTGTCCATGATTGATAGCCCAAATCCGCCCTTGGGTAAACATAATCTGTCTGTCTCTCTCCCATCAATTTGTGTGTATATATCAATGTATGTGTATGTATACTAATTGGTCAATGAACTGTGTTTGCAAGGTTTTTATCCAAATACTAATTAATTTGTAGGTCGCTACGATAATTAACATTATCGGGAACTAGTTTACAATTTCAGTTAAAGGCGGAAGAAAATCTAATTGAAAAACTTTAAAGGCCAATGATTCGCTATGATGCATTCATGTTGTATGCCATTTATTCTTATCTTTGATATGTAAAGGTTTCTTTGGCTTAATGTTTAAAATGCTGGAAGTTTGCTCTGACCTTAGTTTCTTATCGTAAAATCATATTCAGTGTGGTCTTAATTGTCTGTTTGTACTGATTCAATTGTGCCCGATTTCAATCGTTAGTCACTTAGCAATTATATATCTTGCAAACCTCTTGAATGCTATAAATGATATTTTGGCTTCTCAGTAGATGGAGGACAAATTGCTTGCTTAACTAGAAGCATGAAGCAGTACAATCTTTAGTGACATTTTCGTTATCAGATCCGACCAGAAATATTAATGCGCATTTGATATACAACCAATTGAAACAGTCATGAGTGGACTGATGCCATGTTTCCATTTGGGGTGTGTAAGCAATAAAAGGGGAAACGATGGACATATTTTTTAAAGAATGTATTGCAGCAGTAGCCTCTCAACATTTCTCAATCAAGGAGATCATCGCTGTTCAAATCTTACATCATTTATGACCCTATTACTTATAGTAGATCAGAACTAAAAATAAAATGATGCCTTCTTAACTAATAATATGCTTTTTCTCTATTCTAATTTTGCAATATCATTGCTTAATTCATTGACATCTATTTTTGTTGGGTTGATCTTAATACATATGGTAGGTTGCATAGCATGTAGAAATTGATAGATTGTCCATGGTGAGAGTGGTTTGGAGGATGTACTGACACAATCTGCAAATGCACGGGTGTTATAATCTAGATAAAATATCGTCCTCTAGGACCAACGCCATCTATTGAGTCTTATTCTATCAAAATGCTAAGTGAACAAATTTTAACAAGTTGTTTTATCTATGCTAATTGGTTATTTCGGTATACAATCAAAGTAAGTCATTTAGGGATTTGTTCTGCCTAATTAAAGAGCTAAATCTTTGGATTTAAAATGTACTCTTCTCTAGTTTGGATGATTCAAAGGAATTGCAGTCTAATCTAAATCAATGTTTTCTTTCGAAATAAATTGAATTACCAACACTAATCTGGTTATCATTCTTCCAAATGTCCTTGTTTTGGTCTAGGTTATGGATTTTGATTGCTAAAGTCTCATCTCAACTTGCAATTCTCTTTCAAGGATTACTAAATCAAGTTATCTATTGTTGGTCAAATAATGAATTTCTCCTTTTGATACTTCACTCAACTATCTAACATAAATATGCCCAAATTTACTCACATCAATATAGTCACAAGATAGGATAAAACTACTCTGAGATAGATTAAGCATAAGAAATAGAAATTAAAGATTCGAAATCAATACTTTGGCAAACCAATCCCTAGATTAAATTAAACCACTCACTCATGATTAAACAAAACATCATCTAAATCAAATAAACTATGGTTTAAGAAGAGATAAAAGGAAGAGGAAGCTTAGCGACAATGGAGGTTCTTCTATGATCTTTCAATCTTCAAGGATCTAATTACAAATTCCTTCTTTCAAATCTTCTTTTGCTTCAAGAAAAAAACTAGAAAAATCCTAAAATTAATGAGAGAGATGAGTGTTAGGGTGAGTGTAGTCTTCTTGCGCACAGCCAAAAACACCTTTAAATACACGAACTCAAACCTTCTTAGCCACACAGTTGAGGGAAAATGAAGAGGCTCACAGTTACTAGCTTAACACGAACCATGATAGCCACCACGACCTGACCATGGTCATCCCTAGTCACAAGGTCATCCTTCTTTCTTTGTTCCATAGGCATACAGGATGGGGATACCACCGTGGTGGCTCAAAAATGTGGCTAAATAAGAGTCAACACCAGGTCCAAAGTGCCTAAAACCTGTAAATGGACCAAGCAAGCATACCTAAGCATAAAATAGAAAAAGGGTTGCAAATCATATACTTAAACACACAATCTCCTAGGAAATGCTAACAAATGACCCTAAAATGATGCACAATTTCGGTACTTGTTAAACTCTTGCATGCTTGAACAATTGCTTGTCCCCGAGGAAACCTAAAAATAAAAATTTATTCACAAACTCCTTGGGAAAGGCATCAGTAGTATCTTCAATGGCAAAACCGACCCCAAGTAAACCTAATAGTGCTCCAAAACATTTAGCAAATAGATAAGGGAATGAAGTTTTCAAAAGTTCCTAAAAGCCTATAATATCAAAGTTTAAATCAATCGCCCCTAATCATCGAATACAATCACATCAGCATGAGAAATAATTAGAGCTTAAAAAACCAGTAGAACCTCACTTTAGTAATGTGACACTCTTCAATCATGTGTTTTAAGATGTAGTAAAGTTCCCTCAATTCTCATTCCAAAGATCCAATCTACCATAAGCTTGCTAAAACTCGCTAATTCGCCATCAGTAGTATGCAATGCACATATTAAACAATATGAGCACTTTATATGATTATAATAGGGGTAAGGATAAAGGTAAGAGGGGAAAAAATATTCTTGGGAATGTGGGGCTAAAAGCCAAAGACTAAGAGATAAACTCTCCCAACGCTCTCATGAAATAGTCTCGTCAAACCAATACAACTCAAATGCACAAGCAAATCGCCTTACCCAATCAAATGAGAATTATAGAATTGAAATTTAAAGACAATTATAATCCAACAAGGCCAACCTCTTGTATTCACTTCTTCACCTTTTTTTCGATTTGTTTTTTTTCATACTTTTAAACAAAGGGATTGACCATGGAAATAAACACCAAACTTCATTTTGTTTGTTTCCAACTTTTCTCCAATCATTCTATACAAGGGATCTCTCTTATGAACAAACCAACCCGAATCTCTTTACTAACAAACCAATCCGACCCACCAAAAGATCTCAACACTCCAAACAAACTCCCAAATAAAATATTAAGAAGTGAAAAGCCTTTCCAGTCCTGGCTTAAGGGTAAGCTATGTGTTTGACCAAAGGTTAAGTATAAAGGTTCAAATCAATAAACACGGGTTAAGGCTCAAAGGGACTAGGAAGGGATATATCATGCACACAAGGGTGGTTATTTGGTATGTGGGGTTCATCAAATCAAAGAATGCCTCAATCGCCTACATGCACATGCGTGATCTTCAATAAGGAGTTAACGCAAGTTATAGACAAATGATATCTAGGAAGAGTCACTCAAGAAAAAGCAAGAGACTAAAATTGATAAATTAGCATTTAAAGCTCAAAGCCTCGCGGGACATCTACCAAATTTATGACTAGCTTATTTGAATCCACTTGCCAACGTTCTTGCAAAGAGTCATGGGACAATCAATTCGCACTCAACATATGGCTACACCATAAAGCACATTCTCTTCACAAACTCATTTCCAAATACTTTTATTCATAGTTGGGCATAACAAAGGATCATTCTAAACCAAGAAGACTACCTAGTCTACCAAGTTCATCATTAGAGGATCTTTTTTTCTTTTTCGTTTTTTGTTTTTTTTTTGTTTGCTTTTTAGGTTGTTTCATTTTTTTTTCTTTTGAATTTTCTAAATGCGAGCCTAAATGAAGTAAAGCCTAATATGCAAAACTACCCTAAATTTCATGCTTTTGATGTATAAGAAATGTAAAACTATAGAACTATATGAATTAAACTAAATGCTCGAACACTCTAACTACATAGGGTAAATCTTAAAATGCAAAACTAAATGCAGTGATGTACAATGTATGTACACATGCGCAAACCAAGCAAGCAGGCATTAAACACCATCATAAATGTCAGCAACTCCCCATGCTTGGATAAAAGCATTGTTCTCATGTAAATACATATCGAGAAAAGGAAGGGGGAGGACTAAGAAGTAATCAAAAGGGAGGAGGGTACGGTGGATGACCTTGAGAGATATGCCAATCTTGTTAGGCTGTCAGACAAGCCCTAAAGTCCTGAAAATATTGATGTTAGGAGGCTATCATCCCACGAAGCTCATCGCGCCACTCTTAGACAAAGTCACGAGGAGCAGCATTCTCAATTTCAACATAGGCCTGTACGAAAGCTTGCTCCGCTTGAATGGACCTAAGGGCCGCTTGAACCTCCTCATAATCATGGGAAGTAGGCTGTGAGGAAGAACTAGGGCCACTATAATAAGTAGGTTGAGGTCGAGTTGGTGCAGGAATGACAATATCAGCATCACCAGGCAGCCATGAAAGGTTAGCTCGGTGAAGTAAGGTGGTTCTCTTAGCAATGGGAAGCGGTAAAAGCCGGTTCCCAGGATAAATTCAATACAAGTGCCCACTCTCAACCTTACATAATTTCATTTGTTTAAAAGTATCTTTATCAAGCCGCTCAGACCCTACAGCTCGATCATTAGGGCTTGGCTCAACACCTAAAGATCTAGCAATGGTAGTGATGAGACCCCTAATGACTATCCTACCTGCAATACTTGTTAGCAGCACTATACAAATGGCACGCTAAGAAAGACCTAGGGTCAATTCGGTCCCTATTCATTATACTAGACAAAACGTACAGCTTAGATAACTTAAGGACATTCATACTGTCATTCCCAGCAAAGACACCATAGGAAAGCATGCATTGGGTCACCCGGATACAAGGATTCCTAATGAAGGTGACCTTGCATGTACTTGTATTGTAGTTATAATCCCCAAAAATCTCATCCCAAAAGGCATTATGGTTAAATTTTGAGGGGACCTGACGCCAAGGCAAGTCCAAGCTAGAGAGAAATCCAAACATGTTATTCAGGGTATCAAGGTTCAATTCATAGAATTCTTCTTATAAATGGAATGAAATGTACTCTTCTTAATATCGTAGACCTCGACTGACCTCAACATGCAAGGTGCAAAAAAATTTGAGGGTGAGGTCCTTATACATGCGGTCCTTTATTTTGATAAACTGACCCATCCCACCCAAGCAAACAACTATCTGATGCCATCCACCAATCCCATCTGGGCTAAAAATCCTCATCACAGAAACGTGTAGCAATAACTAGTCTACTACGCAAGCAAGTATAACATGCAACATGATCGAGATGAATTAAATCAAGTGGGTGAGGAGCATTACCTAGGGTCCTTGCTATGGTGGATGTCCGGGAAGTCCTTGTAGCTCGTTGAGGTAGTTGGCTTGATGTAGCCTTTCCTTGGGTGCTCCTTAACTGCTTTTTGGTGCTGTAGAAATTATAGAGTGAAGTTGGAGGGAAAATCCCCAACAATATAGGATTAGATGTATGAAACGAAGAAAAATAAAAGAACAGAGGTGATTTTGTGGTAATGGAGTGCAGGAAAGGTGAATATGAGGGAAAAATATGAAGTTTGAAGGAGGAATGGATGATGATGGTGAAAGAAGTTAGATGGAGTTGAAAGGATGGGTAAATAGAGAAGAAAAAGTGGCAATTTGTGCGAGAAAAAGAGAAATTTTGAGAAAAGAGGAGAAATGGGAGGAAAAGGGAGAAATTTTGGGAGAATTTGAGTGAAAAATGGAAGGTTGGGAGTTTTTTAATGAACGATTTTAAAGAGAGAAAAAGGGAGGTAGAGAGAAAGTGTTTTGAGCAAGAGAAGAAAATGAAAGGTTAAAGAAGGGGTACTGTAGTCAAAATCCCTGACCGTAGCCCGCAGCAGCTCATCACAGACTATCCGTGGTGGCTACTGCCAAAGCAGTTTTCTTCCATTTTTTCTTATTTTTTTAATGGGTATTAAAATCACGATCCATGGGAACTACCACCCCCAAATCGTGGTAATGACTGCCTGCTAACTTGATGTTTCTTTCTCGCTTTTTTCCATTCTTTTTGTTTTCTTCTTTTTTTGGTCCTTCGAAAATGAAAACACCCTAGAATCTATATACATCAAGAAAAAAATAATAAAATACTGGGATTGCCTCCAAGAAGCGCTTTTTTAAAGTCGAGAGCTCGACCCCTTTTTTTATCCTTGCATGGGATCAGTTAGCATACAGATAGCGGCCTTTTTGAATGGCTCCCCTACCAAATAAGGTTTAAGTCACTACCCATTCACCGTGAATGTACTCGTGGGCTCACTCCACACCTCGATCACTCCATGAGAAAGACCTTAGAGATTTGAAACGGTCTCGACCATCGGGATTTCAGCTTACCTAGGAATAACTATAATTTGGAGTCAAACAAGAGAATCATGTCACCTTCCTCAAACCATTTCTTTATAATGTGCTTGTCATGCCATCTCATCGTCCTTTCTTTATAGACATTGGAACTCTCATATGCTTCCAACCTCAGTTCATCAAGCTCACTCAATTTTAACTTTCACTTCTCATCGGTCACTTTAAGATCAAAATTGAGTGTCCTAACAGCCCAATACAAGTAATGTTCGAACTCAACTGGTAAATGACAAGGCTTTTCAAACATTAACTGATATGGTGTGGTGCCTAGAAGAGTCTTATATACTGTCTAGTATGCCCAAAGAGCATCATTAAGCTTCATAAACCAGCCTTTGTGGGACCGATCAACTGTCTTATCTAGGATACTCTTCAATTTGCGATTGGAGAGCTCAACTTGACTGCTAGTTTGTGAAAAGCACCATACCTCTTTAACAGAGACCTTAAGGGTTTGTTGCAAAATGAGTCTCATTGTCATTCAAGAGAGCCCTGGGTGTACCAAACTGGTGAAAATATGCTTCTTAAGGAACTTGATCACCACTTTGAAGTCATTGGTAGAAGTGGTAATGGCTTCCATCCACTTTAAAACATAGTCGACTGCTACTAAGATGTAGAGGTTGTTATAAGATGGAGTGAATGGACCCATAAATTCAATCCCCCAAATATCAGAGAACTCCACTTCAAGAATCCCACTTTGAGGCATCTCATACAGCTTAGAGATACTCCCTGTTCATTAGAATCAATTACATGTGTGTGCATATTTCCATACATCTTTGAAGAGAGTGGGCTAGTAGAAGCCTACTTAAAGAACTTTGACAATTGTCTTATCCGAACCAAAGTGTTCCCCCATATGTTGAAGTATGGCAATAGTGAAGACACTAGGGACCTCATCTTCTAGAAAACATTGCCAATAGATACTGTCTCTGATAAGTGCTTAAAGTTTATATCATTTTAGGGTTATTTTGCTGTATTTTTAGGGAAAATTATATGCATTATGTGATAATTTATACTTTTTTCCCATTTTACGCTTGGGTATGTATCTTTTTTACATTTTGTAGGTTTTTGGACCATTTTGCCCTTGCTTTGACCCTCAATTGAGCATAGTTTGACTCCCCACGGATACCACTGAGTTGCCATACTCGTGGAGCAAGAGAATAACAGAAAAATACCGAGCCAATGAGCACCATGATCAATCCATGGTGGATGCCACAGTCCGTAGTAGAGACATAACTGCTGATCTCTTCGTTTTCTCTCATAGTATGGCTGAGATTGATTGGGTTTAATATAAATAGGGCATCCCTTAGAAGAAAATCATGTCCATCATCCGTCCATTCCATTTTCCTCTCTTAGATTAGTTTAGATTAGATTAGAGAGAGTTGAGAGCAAGTTGAAGATGAAGGTTGCAAAGATTCCAGATCGAGTTTGCAACGACGGTACAAACGCATATCGACTGAGCAATTTCTCTCCCTTCTCTTCTCCTTTCTCTTTAGATTTTTATGCTTTCATATTGTTATTGATGTTTATGTTAAGTTTTGGATTTGTTAATCTTGGAATTGAGTTGAATTCTTATGAATGAATCAATTGTTATTTTGATCTAAAAGTGCTTTGGATTTGTTGGGTTTATTCTATTGAATCTTAAACGTTAATTTACGAGTAGGAAACTTGATCAATTTCTTACTTATTTTAGACATTTGGTGAAAAACTGAAAGGTGACACTAGAATGTTGGAAAACTAAGATTCCACTTAAGTGGGTGTGATTTTGAGAAAGACTCACTATTTAAGAAACCCCTAGATTTGATAATGGCATTCTTAATGATCTTAGATTAATCAAAAATCCTTAAAAAATGGTACTTGATTAGATTTAAGAATTTCATTTAGCCTTGAAAGAGGGGTTTGATAATTCAATTATCGGTTTTGAAATTACCCATCTAAAGAAGAGGTGCTTGATTAATTTTTGAGTTAAAAAATTGATTGGTTTGATTAAATTCCTTGATTGATTATGCATTAGATTAGATACTAGATTAATTTAGTTTCAATATCAAAATTGGATTCGCTTAGCATATCTTGAGGGATTATAACCCAATAGTTTCACATAGCCTCTGTGGGATTAATCTTGATTTGCTACAATGCCACCGTGTGCTTGCCGGCCTATCAAGTTTTTGGCAGCGTTACCGAGGACTAGAGTCGAATATTAATTTTTTTCCTAATAGGTTTGACAAAGAATTTTATTTTTCTTTGGAAAAAAAACTATAAAAAAATTTTGAAAGTTAACCAAAAAATTGGAAAAAAAAAAACAATGGCCATTTTTCATTTTCCTTAATTCGAGCATGAATTATTTTGGAGGTATTTCAAGTGATTAAATGTTTTTCTTACTCAATATGGTTTTTGTGTTGGTAAGTGGAAAATTTTGGCCATTGTTGATGAGGATGTGAATAGTAAAATTTATATTCGTTTAAGATATTGAGATTTTCATGGTAAAAATATTGGTGAGGCATGTTATTTGCTTGAGTGGATTGTTTGGGATTCATTTCAGTTTGAGAAGGCTAGTTGTGTGTCTAGATATTCATTTCTTAATCCTTGCGCATTTAATGCTAGATCTTATTATGCACCTTTTTGGTGTAATTTATGTAATTCTTTTGACCATGCTACTAATTCGTGTCCTTATTATGCATAGTATGCACAACCAGACTTTGTATCACCCTGAGACAATACTGAAGTTGTCTTGAACTTGCATGATTCATTTTTTTCTTTAGCTTAGTGCATGGGGCTTGAAGTGGGTGAGCCTTTTGAGGTAGTTGCTTGGTTTGATTTTGCTGATGCATGTTTTGAGTCAAAAGATATTTTAGATGAGGTGCATGATCTAGATGAGACTTCTTTGGAGGGGTCATGTGATGTGTTTATGCATGAGGAGTCTCCTAACCTTGGTTTTGATGACATTGTTCTTCCTAATCCTCTTGATCATTTCTATGTTTCACCTATTTGTTCAATACCCTCTATTTCCCATGAGTATTCTTTAGATGCGCCCATTGATAATCCTAAGATTTGTGATTCTAATGTTGATTTGGGCCATGAGGTTAAAATATTTAATATGCTCACTGGAAATGTTGATAATTTTCTTTCCCTAGGATACTTTTGTGGGTATGATGCCTCCCTTGATCCATATTGCATGTACCTAGTTGATAAGCTTAGAAAAATCCTGTAGACCACTTTCTTTGCTTTCTCCTTTGATTTTTCTATTAGTTCTGCTTTGTTGAAGAGAGTATTAACTTTCTTTGCTGTGATTATTTTCATGCTCTCTTATTGCCATGCTTGGAAACTCTATGTTGAGGACTTTGATAAGCTCCTGTATGCTTTAACGGCGTCTGCTTTCATGAGCCAAGTCTTGACAATGTGATGGAGTGGTTGATGCTCCATGAGTCCCGATTATTACGAGGCCACATAGCTTAGGCAAAATAGCTTTATATTTTATTTTCTGTTCCCTTCTCTTACTTTCTTTCCTTTACATAATAATGCTTTATTTAAGTATGGAGGAAGGGTAGCTTCATGTTTTTTATTTCAGTTATTAGTTTGCATTCTTGATAGAGCATATATTTTTAGGTTTCTTTTTGTTAGCATGTTGTATTTAGTTGATTTTTAGGTTTGCATTTTAGATTTGCAAGTAAAGCTGGTGTGGATTGGATTGAGGTAAATTCCTTTATAGGCAAAATAGCTTTCATAAGTTTGAGTAGCTTTTGATGTGCAATCCCTTTTGGTGAAAAAATTTGTGAAGGTTTTGTAAATACTTCTTGTTTTGACCCTTATCTTGTTTGAGAACTTTATTATCCAATAGAGTCCTTAGCACTAATGTTTTTACATGGAGTCATTTTATGAGCTTAATGAGACTTTGGTAGATATACTATGAGATTTTGAGCCTTATTTGAACTAATCATTATATTTAGTCTCATGCTTCTTTCATGTGTGTCACTCTTCCATGTTGCATCTTTAGAACTTGCTTAGATTCTTGTTTAAAATCATATTAGCATGTGCATAGTTGATGATATGATAAAGGCATTTCTTTCTTTGACCATTTTAGCCACATAGTCAATAACACACCCTTGTATTACCTGTTTATTCCCTTTGCTAGCCCTTTTGAATTTTATATCCATCTTGGTTGTGATCCCTTCATATTAGCCCTTAGCCAAACACATATTCCTACCTTTAAGTTAAGTCTATGGAGCATCACTTCATCTATGTAGCGGGTGATTTTTGGGGATAATTGAGTTTAAGGTGGCTTTGGTGTGTTGGTTTGTTGAAGGATTGATAATATTAAGTATTTGCTTGGG
>NCQV01110253.1:0-14495 GCA_002740545.1 Lophocereus schottii | reverse complement strand
GGCTCTTTTTCTAAGATCTTATTTGACAAAGAGGAAGACTTGCCAAACGCACAAACAAAGCAAGGATTCAATCCAAATGCATATAAGCTTATGGAGAAGACAAGTTATGATTTTAACAATTCTGCTGTGTGGGGGAAAGTAGTGGAGGTGGAAACCTCCGACCTTAACAAAATGAAGAAGAAGATTCAAGAACAAGGAGGCCTACTAGAAGTCTGAAAAGTGGGTCTTGGTTGTATACCATCGCAACCAACTAAGATATCAGGGCAATGCAAGGACAAGCAGTATGTGGTTTAACACATATCCGCTGAAGAAGTAGATGGGAGTCAGGAAAATGCTTAACCTCTTACAAAGCCTTTTCTATTTGATAGGTTACAACCATCCATGGGAAATAAATGCCCATCCATCTTCACTAGAATTGGGGAAGATCAAAATTCTAAGCCTTCTGTAGTCTGGATAGTAAATAGTCATGCACAACCAAAGCCTTCGGAACAGAATCGCGAAAGGAAGGTAATCATCAAAGCCACCATCCCAAGAACAAAAGCATTCAGTTTTCAATCGACTTGGTGATGGAAACGAAACACAAAATTCTATCGTTTCTCACATGAAGCAGTTTTCAACCCCTGATGGGAAGATAGATTGTCCACTAAGGGTGAAGAGACGCACTATGGTCTTTACTAGTTAGCAAGGTAATTCTGAGACAAACAAAGGAGATGAGCAAGAAGAACTGACTTCATCTAATCATATCATAGTTCAAGAATGTGAAGACTCAGAGTCAGAAATAGAACTTGCAGGGAGTCTTTAAACTCGTAAAGGCAAGGGACAATCTATAATCGATAATCTAAAGGACTTGAATCTTAAAACTACCAAGTAACCTTGCCCTATCTATGTAAGTTCATTGCTTACTATAGAGGAAGAAAATGAGTACTTCAATCTCCTCTCGGAGTATAAGGATGTATTCACATGAAGTTATAAGGAGATACCAAGGCTCGATCCTAAAGTAGCTGTCCATTATTTATCTATCAGGAAAGATGTTCCGCCCAGGAAGCAGCCTCAATAGCACTTTCACCAAGAATTAGTCGCTGAAATCAAACAAGAGGTCAACAAACTCATAGCGGTGGGATTCATTCGTGAGGTGAAATGCCCAACGTGGATTGCAATCATTATGCTTGTAAGAAAGAAGAGTGGGCAACTTCACATCTGCGTAGACTTCTCACATCTGCATGACGCATGCCCAAAAGATGACTTCCCGTTCCCCATGACCGGGCTCATGATCGATTCAACCATGGGACACGAAGCCTTATCCTTTATGTAGCATACTACAGAAGATGCCTTTAAGTCTGCGAAAAGCTGTAGTTCCTTGGTCTTCTGGAGACATCTTGATGTAACGCCCTTTGGTTTGAAGAACTAGAGAGTAGTGCAAACTATCTTTGATGACATGTTGCACAGAACAATGGAGTGCTATGTTGGTGATTTTGTGATCAAGTCAGAAAGAAGATTGGACCACCTACAAGACCTTCGTTAAATTTTCAACAGACTAAGGAGAAGTCAGCTAAAGATAAATCCTCTTAAGTGTGCATTTGGGGTCACTTTTGAAAGTTCTTGGGTTTCATCGATACATTATTCAAGAATAGAGATTAACCAGTCTATGATTAAAGCAATCAAATAGATGCTTGATTCTAAGACTCTTAAAGAACTTCATCATCTTCAAGGTTGCTTACAATACATTCGAAGGTTCATATCAAATCTCGTTGGTCGTTACCACCCACTCTACCATGTCATGAAGAAGGGTGCACAATTTGAATGGGACCAGTCATGCCAAAAAGCCTTCGACACTATCAAGAAGTACTTGTTAAACCCCTTGGTTTTGGGGGCACCAATCATAGGCAAGTCTCTTGTACTCTACATTATAACTTAAGAAAAGCCGTTGGGGGCATTATGCACTCAAGAAAATGAGAAAGGAAAAGAAACAACTATATATTACCTAAGTCGCCTTTTGATTGGGGCTAAATTAAATTATTCCGCCATTAAAAAAATATGATTGCTTGGTTCTCATGTTTGCCATTGAAAAATTAAGGCATCACATGCAGGCTCATACAGTGTCGATGATTTTTAAAACTGATCCCATCAAATATATCTCACCGAGGCCAATTCTAAGTGGGTTGCTTGCAAAATGGGCTATAATCTTGAAGTAGTATGACCCTGTTTACATACTACATAAGGCAGTTAAAGGGCAAGCATTAACAAATTTCTTAGCAAATCACCCAATCCCTAATACTTGGGAGCCAAATAATGATCTATAGCGTGAGGATGTGTGTTTTGTTGATATCGTCCTACCTTAGGAAATGTACTTTGACATAGCCGCGAGATATGAAGGTGCGTGTGCAGGAGTTATTTTTGTCTCCCCAAAAACCACATCCTCACTTATTCATTAGTGTAAATTCAACTATGTTAGAATTGTGTGACTAGATATTAGGCATTAATCTTAAGCCTTCAGATGGCTATTGAAAAGGCAATCAAAGACCTTAAAATCTATGGTGATTCCCAATTGAATCAAGCAGCTTCTCGAGAAATATGAAGTCAAGAAGGATGATCTCATGTCAGACCACAAATATGCCTTGCGGTTGCTAAACAAGCTTGAAATCATCAAATTGGAGCATGTTCCTAGGAGTGCCAATAATATGGATGACGCGTTTGTGAATCTTGCAACCACTTTGGCACTGGGGGCAGAAGAAAACATTAATGTCCTCATGTGCAAACGGTTGGGCTGTGGTACCCCCTTATAAAGAGCTTGAGGAAGACTTTAATGCGGGTAGTGCTCAAGAAGCAGAGGAAGATTGGCACCAACCACTCATTGATTATTTGCAACATGGGAAACTCCCCAATGACCCAAAACATAAGACATAAATTTAATAAAGAGCTCTCCACTTCCTTTACTTTAATGAGATGCTTTATTGATGCTCTTTTCTCAACATTTGGTGTGATGCTTGGATAATGAAGAGGCAAGACAAACAATAAAAGAAGCACATTCAGGAGTATGCGGTGCACATCAAGAAGGACCCAAATTGCATGATTATTACTGGCCTATTATGGTGAAAGATAACATTGCTTATGCAAAGAGGGGTAGAGCTTACCAATTTCATGCTAATTTGTTCATCACCTCTAGAACCACTAAATCACTGTGGCATCTTAATCATTTAATGCTTGGAAACTTGATATTGTGGGTCCTATCACTTCGAGGTCTTTTGCTGGCCACTCATATATCTTGGCAACGACTGACCACTTTTCAAAATGGGCAGAAGCAATCCGTCTAAGAAAGATCAAAAAGAAAAATGTAGCTGATTTTGTTCAGACACACATCATTTATCGCTATAGAGTGCCTCAACATATTATCACCGATAATGGGAAACCATATGTCAACAAGCTGGTGACTGCCCTCTATGAAAAATTTGAATTCACTCAACACAATTCGTCAATGTACAATGCACCTGTAAATGGATTAGTAGAGGCTTCAACAAGATTCTTTGCAATTTGTTAAGCAAACTAGCGGCAAAATCCAATTGAGATTGGCACGAAAGATTGGGGAGGCTCTATGGGCATATAGAATGACATACAAGATGCCAACTCAGTCAAGTCCTTTTGCTCTTGTATATGGTATTGAAGCCGTATTACCTATAGAGCTTCAAATTCCATCACTTCGCATAGCCATTCAACAGCGCTTGACTGTAGATGAAGATAATAAGCTTCAGCTTGTAGAATTGTAGGCCCTTGATAAAAAAAAGATTTCAAGTACAACAAAAATTAGAATGCTATCAAGCTTCGTGCATTCCACTTTATGTTGTTATAGCATCTGATTCCTAGGGTCAGCCAGCAATCTTCTTTGAACACGCTTAAAATTATCTCTTTGAATTACATGTTAGATATGCAGATTAGTGTATCTATCCCTATTTAGTTTCTTCAGAATCTCTCTCAATTTGCACATGGTCTGCCTTATTTGAGACAACTTACTTTTAGTCCCTTCCAACTGCAAGTGTGAAGATATAACTTCACTAAAGCTAGGATCATCCTTCTACAGATCACACTACAAAAACTCAAGTTTTGGTTTTGGACATACTTGGAATTCCAACATCGAAGGTGTATCATCATACTAGCCCTGAGTTAGGTATTCCAATTACACAAAGTCAAATTCTGCATAAAGCCATTAATTAGCCCCTTATCTATTCTTGACCGGATTATCTTATTGGTCCATAAGTAATAAGGTCTATTACTTCTCATTTCTTGTAGTTCATGCTGCTCAATGTAGTTTGAAAAGCCCTTAATTTCAGCATACTCCACTTTATTTTCACCTACCTTATCACCATTGTGAAAAATTGAGTTGAAATCCTCAATAATGCACCAAGCTTTGTCAATACCTTCACTTATATCTCAAATCTCATCCCATAGCATCCTCACGAGGCTTTCATGGTTTAACCACACACAAAAGTAATAAAAACTGCCTTTGTGATGACAGTTGCCCAGAATTATAGTGGATCAACTATTTTTTAACTTTCTCCACTATTAATCTATAGCTAGCTGGCTTTCATACAACCCATAGTCTTCCTTTATTGTTGAGTGAGAAGTTAGTAAGCTAATGCAACCCTAGGAGTATGACAGAAGCCACCAAATCCACATTTCTTTCGTTAATATTAGTCTCCATGAGCCCTATCAAACCAACAAGATGTTTGTGCAAGACGTGCGTAACATCTTCTTGCTTATTTAAGCCCTCTATGTTCCAGCTTATTATACTATCCATTAGGGGTTGTTCCCCCTCCCCCAATCTTCTTAAACCATTATTTCCAACACCTAAATCCCTAACAAGGCTTGAAAAGCATTAAATCCTGGGGACATATCAGCAACACCTCTCACATTTGTATATTTAGTCATGGATCTTCTGCTCACTTTGATGAATCCTTCCTCATCAACATCATTTGCTTGCACTTCTTCCCGCTCTTTCTGTGCCTCTTCCTTATTAACCGCTCTTTGTTCCTTCTTACCTCCTCCTTTCTTCCTACAATCTGTCTCATTGTGGCTAAACATACTATAATGTGCACATTTTATTGGGAGTCACTAAAATTTCCCCTTCCATCTCACCACTATATCAAAGTCATTAATGAACTCACTGTATTACGGAAATGAGCCTTCAAGTAATACTTGATTAAGTAGTCTAACATATTAGATCATTGATTTATCTCTAGTGTATTAATCAATTTTAATATAAATCTTAAGGAAGCTACCCAATTTGCTCAAACTATTCCTCCCCCACTACTTTACATCCAATTGCGAAAATTGTACCTAAATTGGGAGTGTAGTGGTAACTTTAGTATTAATGTCCATTTTAGGGATCCAAGCTTTCACTAAAAAGGGTGTATTGTTAAAGAAGTAAACCCCATTTTGGACAACATATATTTTGTCATGTATATTGTAAAGTCTGACTATAAATAAGCCTTTCCTAACCAACACCACTGTAAGGACCAGCACCCGAAACTCTGGGTGAAGTCCCCTACGAATGGTTAGACCCATTTGCTAGAGTTTGTTATTTGAATTTAAACTTTTTAAAAAGAAAAAGAAAAACAAATAAAGCCTATAAAAAAGAGGAATTGCTAAGCATAGAGAATTGGACCATAATCCTAATCCAGGAACCCAGTCGAAAGTCGATTGGTGTTGCCAATGAGGCTAAACCAAAAAGCCACTAACTTTTTTAGTATTTCATGAGGAAGAGTGATTGACGTCACCCCTTCCCTCATTCATGAGGAAGGTGCTAGAAAAGAAGTGGAAGAAGCCCAAGCATAGCAGGATTAAATGTAGTGAAAAGGTGCTATTGAACTGGCTCTCGAAGTTAGAGTATTTCATAAACGACTTCTTCCCAACGGCTACTAGGCTATAGACAATGAGAAACCTTTACAAGGATAATATTGATTCTCCTTACTTCTGACTTCATCATGGGGTGATCTGAATTTCTCCATTTCTTTATAGAGGAGGCCTGATCGAAGCATACAAGGTTGGAGACCGAGGATGCATCTCCAAAGGAAATATGAGAAGACAGGGCCCGCCAGGTCAAGGAGAAGCGGTGTTATAGTGCCGAGCCCAAGCCTCCAAGGTAGGTTGCTCGATTGCATCTTTTCCCTTTTCCCTTTCTTTTCCCTCCTTCATTGTAGGCCAAGATCATGCTGAAGAGAGAAGACCAATCGTCCTCCAATTCCTACTGTTAGCATGGCCCCTGTCGCGTCCAAGAAGCGTGTGAGTGATTGTTGGGTTTATGGCCCAAAATATCGAGTATCAGCACAGGAAGCCCATGCTGCACAAACACGGGCATGCCAAGACGAAGAACCAAAGACAGAGCAAACAGCAAAGTGGCACGGCCCCACCGTGCAAGATTTTGCCGCCTTGTTTTGGTGGTTAGGGTTTGGCGTTGAGGGTGTTTTCTCTGCGGCGGTTAGGGCTTTTTCAAGGGGGGAAAACCCTACTCTTCAGGCCCTATATAAGGAGGGTCAAGCCTAGAATCTAGAACACAGAATCACTCCAAGAACTCCATTACTCATAAACACATTGAGAGGTAAAAGTAGTTTGCGAGAGATTATAATAGAGAGAGATTGTAAGTTTGCTCTTAGATCGAATCACTGAGGTGATTGTGATCGTGGTGTACTTTCCTGCTCATAGTGTATTGTTTTGGTGCTGTCGCCGTCCGTAGTTTTTCCCACATTGGATTTTCCACGTTAAATTTATGTGTTCTTGTTCTCTTCCTATTATTCTGTTGTTTTGTTGATTGAATTTCTGATTTTCTATTGCATCATATCGCTTCCGCTATACTGTTACTCTGATATTAATCCTAACAGTGATGAGAAGCAAATTCCCAGTCCTGGGCTAGTTGAGAAGACCATCCACACTAAGGGTCTCCAGAGAAGGATATACGCTCGCAGAGGCCTGCCCCGAGAGGAGCCTTTGGGTCGTTTCCTCACAGCGACTCTTAAAGCAGCCACCAGATGGCCCATCAACAGGTCGCTGCAAAATCCCAAATGAGGTTTGGTGGGGCAGTCCTTTTCTTGAAAGTGGCGCCCACATTAAGTCCGAGTTAGTTGAAAGACTGGCTTGGTTATGGGACAACGCTCCCTCGAGGTTCAATGGGGCAGTCCCCAATGGCCCCATTTTTGCTTATCCTAGCTTAGGTTTTTTTTTATCTGACCAACTTCGTGATGCTCATTCAGGCCATTTGGAGAAGAAGATCGACCGTAAAGGAAGAGAAGAGGGGCGCTGAGCATTCCTCCTCCAAGTGCAATAAGCATTCCGAGGAGCTGAAGAAAGACGAGAAAGAATGGGATAGAAAGTGGCACCAACGCCTCGAAAATTTGAAGAAACAAATGGAGGATGAGAGGTTGACTGCCAAAGAGGAAGTTGAGGCTACTGAGCATATCAGTGAGCTATCCTCATATGACATTAAAGACAAAAGGAGGTGCTTTGCATTGTTTAAGTACATAGAGGATCGTCGCCAAGCCTAGCAGTCCACCAAGGTCCTAGATAGGTGTTGCTCCATTACGAGGGACCTGAGGATGAGAATTTGGTTGACCCAAATGACACACCGCTACTCAGGGGGCGACATGGATTATGATGCCCTCAGGTTTGATGATGATGACTATGTCAATTAAATGGCCTTTTGTTTGCCTTTCCCGCTTTTCCTTTATTATTTGCTCGGCTATTCTTAACACCTTTTGTACCTAAAACTTTTAGCTACTCAATGAATTTAGCTACTATTTAGATGCCTATGTTGTTGCTTCTTTGGTTTGTGTGCTTGTTATTGAGTTTTATTTTATGGCTCGTGTGTTCTATTGATGCTTGTTCTAGCTGCACCTTTTGCCCCCAAACTCAATAACAAGTAAAACTTCAATAGTAAAAGCTCTCATTCATTGATTGTGAAAAGGTCCTTACATGGTTCATTTTACAATTGTTGCTGAAGTCCATAGGATAAAGGGGAAGAGGAACATGCATTATCCATTGTTAGAGAAAGTACTTTTTAAGTTTCACTGTGCCAGGCTTAAGGAGCTTCGTTTCCTTGAAATGTTAGGAGCATGTACGTTCCAGGGTAGACTTGCTATCGGATGACATAGGCTCTTTCCCAGTTGACGGTTAGCTTACTATGCTCATGTGGGTTAGCTAGGGCTTCTGTGTTCCTTATGACTAGGTTGCCCATCACTAAGGGATGTTCTTTGACTTTACAGTTATGGACCCATGCTAATCTTAAGCTTGTGGAGTGCCTCCCTTAGATAGGTATCTCCATAAGCTAAAGGTAGTAGCTCGAGAGCCTCCCGTAGGGTCGAGTTGTTTAGGTCTTCCTAAAATACAGTTAGGCGATTAGTGTTAAAGGTCATTTCCACCGGCAAGACAACCCTCAAATCCATATACTAGTGTAAAAGGGGTTTTCCCCATAGCTGATCTCACATTCATTCGCATAGTCCAGAGGATATTCGATAGCTCATCAGCCTATTTACCTTTAGCATTGTTTAGTTTCTTCTAAAGGCCGAACAGAATGCTCTTATTGGTTGCCTTAGCCGGACCATTAGTCTACAGATGTACGACAACGGTGAACTGCGTTGGACAGCCGTAGTCCTTGAGGTACTCTTTGATCTTATCAATGTCAAATTGTCAATTGTTGTCATGGATCATTATTAAGGGAATCCCAAATCTTGTGATAATGTTCTTCTATATAGATTTCCACACTACGTTAGCTGTGATTAAAGTGATGACCTCGACCTGAACCCACTTAGCAAAATCATCGATGGCCAGGAATAGGTATTCGCGTTGACTTTTTGCCTTTGGAAATGACCTAAGTATACCCATTCCCTACTTGGTAACTGACGAGGGGGTCAAGATAGGGGTTAGTTGGGTGAAGGGGTTTTTTTTAAAAAAAAAAAACTAGAGAAAATCTCTAACATTTTTCACATTTTCTGACCAGAGTCACAGTGTCTTCCCTAAGGGATGGCCAGTAGTATCCAGTCCGAAGGGATGTGACTATTAAGGCCCATCCACCTATGTGTGAGTTGTATGCTTACTCGTGAATTTCTTCTAAGATTCTTTCCCATATTCAGGCGTAACGCAACGAAAAAGGGAGCATGTGTAAGATCACTTATAGAGGATTCCATCATACAAGATGAAACTCTGAGCCTACTTTTTGTTGAGTTCCACCTCTTTTGGATTGAGTTCCATTAGTTAGGCACACCATCATGGGGCTCATCCATATAGAACTTTTGTCCAGCCACATGACATTGTGGGGCTCTATACTTTGCTCGAGTAATGTCTCCTACTAGATTCTCTTAGGCTTGTCATCTCCTGTTGAGCTAACTAGCTAAGATGGGGCATCATCCTAGCAGTTCTCAGACCGTAGAATGTGGATGATTTCGAAATCCCTCAAGTAGCTGCTTTCCTCTCGTACATATCGAACACATGCAGCCACGATTTCATCTTTGCTTTCATATTCCCCATTGAACTGGCTAATGACTAGCTAGGAGTTCAAATATGCAGATAGAGTTGGCCTAAGCTATATAGCATAGTTCGATGCTTGCTATCAAGGCCTCGTATTCAGCCTTATTATTGGAGGCCTTAAACATGGACTTAAGGACATGTTCTTGTCACTTGCCTTGGGGGTTTCTATAATTGGTTGGCTTCACTATCATCACTTGTTGAGGAATTATGAAGAAAAGATTCCACACATCCTTACTAAGAGTATGGTTCATTTGTTTTTTCCTCTCTCGGTGATGAAATCAACCAAGGTCTAGGCCTCTACAACTCGTCAAGCCTCGAATTCTATCCCATAACGAGAGATTTGACCGCCATTTCAATAACCTTCCTAATGGTTTGAGTTTCTTTAAGACATTTTTCAGAGGCTACTCCTTTAGGACCATCACCGTATGGGCTTTAATGTGTGGGCAAAGTTTCCTGCTTAGTAAAACCAATGCGAAAACAAACTTCTCAATGAGAGGGCACTTAAGTTTTGCCTCCACAGGCGTGTGGCTTATATAATAGGTAGGGATTTGCTCTCTTGTCTCTTTGCTATCAAGATTACACTTACTGTTTGCTCTTACAAGGCCATGTATAAGAGCAAGGGGTGGCAAATTGCGAGATAGGTATTGCTTTGAGGACTGAAATGTTGCATTAGTTGCCTTGTTCCACTCAAATGTGGTTCATATCTTAAGCATTTAAAAGAAGGGATTCCATTTATATGCCAATTTGGACATCAAGTATCCCAACACGACCACCATACCTGTTAGCCATTGTACCTCATTGACATTCCGTGTAGGTCTCATGCTAAGGACAACATGCACCGTGTCTAGGTTCATCTCTATTACTTGACTACTGATTATAAATCCCAAAAATTTATCTAACCTCACCTCGAAGCTACACTTTATAGGGCTAATTTTCATTCCACAACCATGGAGGACTGCAAATATCTCGCAGAAATCTGCTATATATGTAGTATCTTCATTGCTTTTGGCTATCATCTTGTCCACATAAACTTTTATATTCTGTTCGATGAAGTGAGCAAACACTTTGTTTACCAACCGTTGGTACATTATCCTATATTTTTCATCTCAAATGGTATGACTTCATAACAATATGGCATCTTATTCATGATAAAGGTGGTCTTCTTCTAATTGCTAGAATACAAAGTGATTTAATGATAGTCGAAGAAGGCATCAATGAAAGTCAGCATCATGTGTTCAGCTATGGAGTCATAAGTTCGTTAATTTTAGGAAGGGGAGGGTAACTATCTTTAGGGCAAGCCTTGTTAAGATTTGTGAAGTGTATGCACGTTTGCCATGTTCCATTGGCCTTTTTGACTAGCAATACATTTGATATCTATTCAGGATACTGGCTTTCTTGAATGAATCCTGTGTCCAGTAACCTCTGGACTTCCTCAGGCATTGTTGCATATCTCTTAGCACCTAAGTTTCTTATATTATGGGCTACAGGCTTGTAGGTTGGATCCACATTCAACGATACTCAATGATAGCAGGGTCCAAAAGCTAGGCATTTCATTAGGGATGCACAATGTCATCCGTGGCATATCCCATCAAATTTCATTATTTGGGATGGGCATGCATCTTTGAGCAGGACAAGGCTTAACATCATTCGTAGATCTTGAGCATGGCCTCCCTCGATATTTCTCAATTATGGGGTATGTGGTAAGAGCTTCAACAGAGGTTAGTTGTCTGATCCACACCTTCTTGGCCGTTGGGACAAGTAAGGAGGCCTGGGTGTATCCTTCCTTTTCTAATAAGGGCTTAATACTTACGAAGTAGCATTCCCTTGACGTTCTCTTGTCGTTGAACAGCTTCCCTACAATCCATCATCCAATTCATATTGAATTTGCAAGAGGCAAGGGGTCATTACAGCCTTGATTTTATGAAGGGTTGACCCCCCAATGATGACGTTATAGATCATGGGCATGTTGACCATTAGAAAGTCTACTTCCAGGTTCTTTACCTTGCCTTTGTTTCCAAACCAAAGGGGTAAATGAATAATCCTAATCATTTTTATATTTTACTCCTTAAATCCGAAGATTGCGTTTACAAGGGGTGTGATGTTCTGCCCTAGGTGGTTCAACCAATTGAGGTATTCCTAAGTTATAATTTTGGCGAGCTTCCAGTGTCAATTAGAATCCTTCGAATAAGGGGGTTCCATCATACAACTCCAAGCCAGAGGCCTTGACCTTATGTGGCCAGGAAGCATCCATAATCGTACGGCTAAACGGGGTCACGAAGGATGAGGCTCCAAAGCCAGTGAAGATTTTAATAAGCGAGGA
This sequence comes from Lophocereus schottii, assembly GCA_002740545.1. Taxonomy (NCBI): domain Eukaryota; kingdom Viridiplantae; phylum Streptophyta; class Magnoliopsida; order Caryophyllales; family Cactaceae; genus Lophocereus; species Lophocereus schottii. The sequence continues at coordinate 2,668 of NCQV01110253.1, read as the reverse complement.
CTACCTTTGTGTGATCTCATCAACAAAATGCTCATAGCATGCCTCTTTTCCTTTGATGGACTCTACCACTACCTATTTGGCTGTCTCATGTATGTCCCTCAGTCATACCTACTGTGTGGCATAGGGCTTTGAGTTCACTCCTGTGTCACTGACCATTCCGTACGTATTCTCTTCTCTACGCAGAAGAGTAACCATCAATTTAATGGTCCTCTCTTTGGGATATTAAGTGCCTTCCTATTTCTCGAACCATGCTAAGAGTCACGAATAGGCAACGTAGGGGATTGATGAGGAGTATGAGAACACCACGTTCTCATTAACCCTTTGCAAGACTCGATTTTCTTAAATAATCTATTTGGCATCCACCATTCCTGTATGCTCAGGGTGCACCTTACGGAGCTATTTACTAGCCTAGGATGGAATGTTTCCGTGGGGTAAAGTGTTTACCCTGTCTTATCTATGACTGCCCTACCCATTTGAGAGCTTACACCCTAGAGTTAGGTCATAATGAAATGTTAAGAAAGGATGCACAGAGATGACCCCCTCCATGGTCTTCTTAGCCTACTTAGTAACCTGCTATAAGAGCATATTTACTACAGTTGACATGAAGGTCTCAAGGTGTCAATTGTCACGTATGCTTCTTGCTCGAGCAGCCTAGTCTGACTCAGCGTAAGGTTGCCAGTACCCAGGTGAAATGTCTTGAATCTCTGGTGCCCCGGTAGAAGTGCCCTTTTGGACCTCCGTTGAGTCCACCACTGGCTTTTGGTCATGCCTGAGCTTAGCCCGTGTTACATCACTGACTACTGTCCTTTATCACCGCTCTCCTCTATAGACGACACCACTTTACTTCCGCATAGAGTTCTTGAGTCGATAAACACTACAACATATTAGGGTTGTAGTGGCATTTATTTCGTAGCAATTATGATATATGCTACCCAAATTATGAGGAAGTTTGGAATTGGTGGGCTTTGGTAGCATTTAAAAAAATGCTGCCATAGCCTATTTTTCATATACGCGCCCAGTCCACTCAATTTGCCCGCTGAAAATCAAAAAAATACAGGACTTGGAAATCAGACCAAAGACTCAGTCTCCCCATCTACTCTCAAAACTTACTTTTCCTTCTTCAGACATCCCTTACCTCTCCTTCTTAGACTAAAGACTCTGTTTCTCAGGCAAAATTCAGCTATCTCTTCAGTGAAATTGCTTCAAATTCTGGCTATTTCTCCAGTGAAATTGCTCACTTCTGTCAGGCGCAACCCCTTCTTATTCTCATACCACGTCGCAGAAGTCTAAGGTTTAAGGATTCTGGCACATAATTGTTTGCTCCGGCTATTTCTCTGGCAAAGAGGTCAAGAAAAGTATCGAAATTGGTCACTACATGTTCTATCTAGGCCAGGTCTCTCTCTCTTTCTCTCTCTGTCTCGCTCGCGCTCGCTCTTTGAGTCATCATAATATCTCTCAGTCTGGCTAATTGCAGTTATGTTCTATCTCAATCTGGGCTAATTAAATTTATCTTCCATCTTAGGCTAGGTTAATCTTTAATCTTTCTTGCTGATTTCCTCTCTATTTGAAGTGACTAGAGGACATTTCTGGTGGGTGGAATTAATTATAATCTTCTAGTAAAANNNNAGTCTATTTGGTATGTCTCCTTGTCAGATCTGTAGATTACTTTGCTTATCGGCACAAGAAAAGTGTTTATGGCTGCATTACTGGGTTAGTTGGTTTGTAGGTGGGAATTTGCTTTGGTGGGTCTCATGTCATATACTGTTAACTTAAACCAGTTGGTATGGTTTAAAATGCATACATTGGGTTGATTTTGCAAAGGTGTGACTTTTTTGTTTTGATGTACACTTTGGAATTCTGGATTTTTACCATGCTAACTTGATCCAGTCCACTTTAGGTGTCTTCCTCCTTATCCATTCATAGCCAGATCTGGCAATGTAAATACCCTGGATCAGTAGTATGCAACCATCTATTAGAAGCACTTATTCACTCTTTAGCTGGAACCAATGGCTATCATTCTTTGATGCTAGGCTCCAATAACACTGGGATGATATATACAAACTAAGAGCACTTGGGCTATGAGTAGCCTTCAAGGAAGAGTTCTCCTTAAATCCTTAGTCTCAAGATGAATCAGCTATACAAAAATTTTGCCAATCTTAATCTTTTTACTCTACATACTAATTTACTTCATCCTGTCTTTCATGGTATCCATTACCATTTTATTAGTCCTTCCAGCATTTTCAAGCAAAACGTGTTAAAGATTTCGTGAAAGACGTAGATTGTAAAAGCATGCTCAATAGTTTGCCTGAGATATAGCCTAGTATATGAAAGACATACTTTGTTGTGTCAAGTTTTCTATTGCACTTTTTTATTCAAGAAAAGGGGAGCTCTGGCTCAAGTGCTTTGATGATAGGTCTCGGACCATGGTTTATTTGAATGTGGGAAATGAAAATGTTTTATTAAGTTTGGTCGATAAGATACATGCTGATTTTGAGGGTGTTAGATAGAACTGCCAGGATGTGATATCGAATGAGAAAAAACTGAAAGGACTTTGTATGTCTAATCAACTTGCTTCCTTATAAGCTTATTCCTTTTATTATCTAATACATGGGAAGTGTTAAACCTCTATTTTGTCATATTTAGCCTCCTATTTGACCCTTCCTTTTAG
>NCQV01110229.1:441-14718 GCA_002740545.1 Lophocereus schottii | reverse complement strand
TAGTACGTGAACTTTTGTGGTAAAGTTGCTTTGATGTATGTGCCAATTATGGTTATGGGCACCCCGTTAGGTTGCTTAGCAGATTTTTCATTCTTTTGGACTCTAGTGAGGACTATAAGCCCAAAGGACATGATTAGTATGGGACAATCATTGTTAATTTAGTGAATAGACTAACATCAGAGTTTGTTAGGGACTTAAGTGAAAACGAGAGTCCTTAAATCATACTTAGTATGGGACAAGTACGACTAAGCTACTCTAATTGCCCGTTCCATGACATAAATGTGTTTGCGTGTGTTTACGATATTTGTGAACATATTAGATATGGAAGGTATGAGTGTATTTTGATTCTTGAAGCATATGCATGTTCTCTTATCGCCTCCTATATGCCATATGATATGTTCTATCTATATGTCATGAGATATGTATACTATGTGATTATGTGTTAATCGATGAATGTGTAAAGTGTAACAACGGGGAAGGTAAGGGTTATTCACTGGGCTCGGGGAACTCATGACCTCACCGTTTTTCAGGTTTAGAAGCAAAAAGAGACCACAAGAGCATTAAGAAAGCTTGCCAGTTATCAGACACTTTTGAAGAATCTAGTTGGGAATGCAGACCTCGTCATTTGTTATGTTATGAATTATGTTGATGAACTGTACGTATGGATGTATTTTGGGTTTACATATATGTAAGAATATGGTTTAAGTATGTCTATAATGCATGTTTTAGAATCACCCTGCCCAAACTTTAGTTCGACTTCGATAAGAGCTTCCGTTGCTATTGTCTACTAGCCGGTTAATTAAGGTTAAGAAGTTTAAAGAGCCTTGTGGGTCCCCCTTCGGGCAGAGCGTTACAATAAGCCACTGGGTTTAACTTTTCAATGATTTTATAAGGCCCCGTATACCTTGGCTCAGCTTTAGTCCAACATTAAATCTCCTCTCACCCTTAACTAGGGAAACTTTTAAGAACACTTTATATTTCGCTTGAAATTCTAATGATCTCTTTCTTTGATTGACATAACTCTTTTTTTATGCTCTGCGCAGCCTTAATGTGTTCTTAAATCTTCTTACATCTTAGTGGTTGCTTGGATTAAATCCGACCCTATAATCAATGCTTCATTTAACTCGCTCCAATATAACTAGGCACTGTTTGAGATTCTTCTCTTATTAATAGGGTCTTGATTATGTGTTCTTAATTATATATCTTGAGATTTGATGTCATCTTATGACTTTCATTTATAGTCCCTTTTCAACTAGCCAGAAAAGGGTATTTTGTATTCTATTTTGTCTTGCTGCTTTGAAGTGCTTATTTACACAACTTCCTTCATTACCCTAGTCGAGGGGTTTCCCTATACGCAAATTCGACATTAAACATGGACATGTCAAAGGATAAGAATGCTGAAAATCGTAACCAAGCAAGTCGTTACTCACAATAGGAGATAGACAGTGAACATAGAAATGATGAAATGAAGGAGAGATTTTCATAGGGCGGCTAGAATAAATACAAGTACGAGTTCGTAAAGAGTTCTACAAATGAAGGCCACAAGAATCATGGTTAGCAAGTATGAACACTACAAGGAATGGTCGTTATACCAACAGATTGCTTATAATAGAAAGTTACTTATGTTGGTAAACATGAGTAATTCCAGCAGATAGTTTTATTTAATGGTATAAAATTATTTATCTCGTCTCGTGCAAAAGGAAAACAATGATTGCTATAGAAATTAGCTATCGGTTGGAATAGTTATTGAAATATCAACAATTATATTTTTTGATGGTATTACAATTTTAAGAGTTAACACGGACAACTAATTTAAACTTTATACATATGTGGTACTGTTTATGATTTGCCGCCAAGGATTACGTTGTAATCATTTAGAAAAAGTTATTAAAAATGAAAAAATTAAATTATGAATAAATAAAAAGGTTAAAAAATTCCTTTCAAAAAATTAAAAAAATTACAGCAACGCAATTTCAAAAACTCTTTGCCCTCCATGTTTTGATGTCTGCTTCTACCCTCCTTGCCTCCTCCTCTTCATGATACCGATGACTCGCTTCCCCCTTCCTTGCACAAAATTCTTTTGGGTTTAAACCGAAAGCACGAAGGAAATATCAATCAATAAGTGAAGAATTATGACTCAAACTTTCTAGGTGGAGTGCACAATTAGGGAAATTTCTCTGGGTTGGCGATTTTCATAGCATGAAATCAAATTTTCTTAACTGAATAGTGTCTCATTTTCAAGTCTTCTATGCATTGTGTTTTTTTCCTGCTCTGTTGACTGTTACACTGATTGGCTTTCCTCGAATTTGATCACTGCTATGTTTTCAATTCTACCCTAATATTAATCACTATCCATTATTGATCTTTCCACAATGTGCTATCATTTTTGTTAAAATTAGGGGTTTCCATGGGTGGTGTTTGGAGTTTTGGAGTGGTTACTTCATCATATGAACTTTATTTCAGTCATAATTTCATAATATTGATGAAACAGAAGCGTATTTATTTGTTTGGAATCGTGAATTTGAGTACCCATAATATATACAAGCATATTATTACTTGGACTATTTTTTTAGGGAGGGGGTTTACTCTTGCTACCCAACATACCTTTGTGGGTTATTTAGCTTTGGCAGAAACTATTTGCTTTAGGAGTTAGAATGTTGAAATGATTGTGTAATTTTGATAGGATTTGACGAGTTGACAGCATCAAAGCATATGGATTATCTCACAAAATGTTATGTGCCAGCAATTTCCATAGCACTACTCTTTGGTGGATGCTTGTAGCCTCTTTTTAGATGGAATTTAAGAGTAGCTAGCCTACAACTCTCTAGTTTGTAGCCTTTCATGTACTTTTGGTTGAATTAGAAAATGTTTAGATTCGTACAGAGTGATCCAAGTTTATAAAACATTCCTAAGAGTTAGGTGTGCCAAAAAAGCTACTAATATTGCATTTTCAACAGTTCAATTATCCAAAATCTTAGGGTTAAAGTAGGTATACATTTTGAAATGTTTGACAAAGTAGCAAGTACTGAGGGCATTGTGAACTTTTATGTGACTTTGTAAGTTTTCTTTTTGTTGCAAAATAGAACAAAACAAGGATAGTCTGATCCCACATAGATCATGCTAGGAACAACTATCCTTATATAACTTCAAATATAGTTTTGCATAGGTCACAAGGGGGTGATATGAAAAATTGAAGAGGTAGTGACCGCCAAGGCCATTGTTTGCAAGCCACTTTGCAACAATCAATATAGAAAGGTTTGATCTTAATGTTCCAAATTGTGTCAAACAACATCCTCTTACATTCAGATATCAAGTTGAAGTATGGGTACTTAGATGGCTCCAAGATTGAAAAGGGTGTTTTCTAAATCCAAGCTTGCTATTAGATTCCATCATGATGGGCTGGCATCTCAACTCCTTTATGCAAAAGCTTTAGCTCGACATTGAAAGAGCTACTTACATAATAACCTTTTGCAAAATCCTCACTTAAATCTGCCCTGCAGTCTCGATGTTGCTATGTAGGTAGTTATCTTCATAATTCATTGCTTGCCTTTATGTTTTTGTGGTTATGTCGCTTACTTTTGTAATGACAATAATTTAAAAATAGAATTATGTAGGTACTTGTCTTTGTGAATGTATTTAAAGATAAGAGTTAGATGACACTGCAAAGAATAGATAGTGAGTATAAGGAATATTTAGATGCCTTCCTTAATCATGTGTACAACCTCTTCCATTAATGATAAGATTGCATGACCTTGTGCAATTTGTGCTAACCGATTTTATTGTGAGAGAGAAATTGCAAAGAGGTCACCTTATAATGAAATAGATGGATTTTGATTATCCAAAATGCATTTGGATTTTCTATGGGGAGTTGAACATAGGTGACCATGGCATTGATGATGAGATTATCTTAGATTATGAGCAACATGATGATGAGCACATAGTGTTCGAACATGATGTGGATGGGATAATAAGATACGCTTTTGAATATCATGAACATAATAATAATGCATCGGGCCCTAATAATGAAGCAAATGCATTTTTTAAGCTAATTGAAAAGGAGAGGCAACCCTTTATCCTGCCTGTGAAGAGTTACCTAAATTGTCTTTTGTTATCGAGATGTATCACCTTAAATATTTGTATAGGATAACTAATAGAGCATTTGATGCCATCTTTAAACTCTTCAAAAGGGCCCTTCCAAAAGACTCGGCATTGCCAGAATCTTTTAAGTAAGCATGAAGCATTATTAAACAATTTATTATTGGGTATAACAAGATAGATGCATGTTCCAATGATTGTGTTCTTTTTTGGAAGGACAAAGCAAGGCTGGATAAGTTCCTTGAGTGTAATGCTTCAAGGTACAAGATGGAAGGTGATGGCATGATCGTGCGATTAGCTTATGGGAATCCAGTTCTAATAAATGTCTTGCGCCATTTTCAATAAATACCTAGGCTTACAGGATTTATATGTCATCTAAGACAACCCCTTTAATGAGATGGCATGATGAAGGGCGCACAATAGATGGCAAGTTAAGGCGTCTAGTAAACTCTTATACTTGGATAAATTTGATGATCAGTACTCAAAATTTACTAATGATCCATGAAATATTAGGCTTTCCTCAGCAACTGATGGGTTTAATCTATTTGGAATTATGGCTACTCAATATAGCACATGGCCTATGGTTGTGATGACTTACAATTTGCCTCTATGGTTATACATGAAACAACCTTATATGATTCTATCATTGCTTATACCTGGTCGTAAGGCACCGAGGGATAACATTGATGTGTTTCTAGAACCAATAGTTGATGAGTTGATGGAGTTATGGGGGCATGGCATAGAAATGTATGATGCCTCAAAAAGTGAGACCTACATTATACAAGCTGCTTTAATCTCTAACACTAACGATTTCCTAGCACATGGTAATTTATCAGGTTCAGAAACTAAAGGGAAGTATACATGTCCATATTCTATATTGATACATGCTCCCTTTATTTGAAGAAAAGCAGCAGAATGTGTTACATGGGCCACCTCTTTCCTTACCGTTAGATCATAAATTTTGTTATCGCAGAAAGGCATTTAATGGAGAAATAGAACCCATTCCTCGTACTATATTACGATATAGAATTGATATGTTAAATCAAATAGAGGGACTTGAAGTTACATTTGGGAAGCACTCTGATACTTTATAAAAGAATAAAAGAAAGATGGAGGACAAAACAATGTGTTGGAAGAAAAAAAGTTTTTTTTTTCCCTAACTCCCACATTGGAAGCATCTTCTAGTACGTCACAACATAAAGATCATGCATATGGAAAAGAATGTTTTGAAGAGTGTTCTTGGTGCACTTCTAGTCATCGAGGGGAACATGAAGGATACCTTACGATCACATGTTGACCTAAAGGAGTTGAATGTAAGGCAAAATCTCCTTCCTGTTAAACACAGTAGTAAGATATATCTACCTCCAACATGTTTTACATTAAGCAAAAAGAAGAAAGAGGATTTCATTATGTACTAGCATCTGTGAAGCTGCCAAATAGCTATGCAATAAACATCAAAAGGCGTATTGTAGGTGGTAACATTTATGGCTTAAAAATCTAGTACCATGATATTATAATGCAACAATGATTACCACTGGTTGCAAGGAAAATGCAAAGCAAGAATCTATACTGTGTTGATTGACTTTAATAATTTCTTCAAAGAACTTTGTTCTAAAGTTGCACATGAAGACTTTGAGAGGTTATAAGATCATGTTGTTGTTATGTTATTTCATTTAGAGGACATTTTCTTAGCTTCATTCTTTGACATAATGGTGCACCTAATTACACCTGCTATATGAAGCAAGTGTTGCTCGTCCAGTGATATATTGTTGGATGCATCCTTCAAAAAGGTATATGTAGTACGATCTTCCTCTTAAAAGTTTGCTAAAGACAAAGCACAAATAGACATAAAGATTTTGTTTTATGATTTTATTGACTTTACGGATGGTTTAAATTGTGCGTTCAAAATGAAAGTCATCTGGAGGGTTCAATTGTTGAAGGATGCATAGCCCAAGAATGTCTAATGTATTATGTTGGATATTTGCATGGTTTTGAGACAAGGGAGAATAGGTTCTCAAGGACCCATGAAGATGTTTATGAAGCTTACAATGGACTTTCAGTATTCTCCCTGAAATACCAAGCATTATCTATAAAGAAAGGCATTTATCCTGATTATTCTTTAATTGATCAAGCACATAGATATGTGCTAGTTAATTGTAATGAAGTCCAAGTTTATGTGTAGTAAGTATGGTTGAATACTTAGGTTCGTTACTACAAAATTCTAGCAACAAATTTCATTAATTTTCATTATACTGTGTTTCGAGACCATTGTGATATCATTAGTAGTGAATGTCAAAGTATGAATAAAAACATTGGTGAGATTCATCAAAGAAGTTTTCCCAAGTGATTTTCCCAAAATGTAAGTATCTTAATATATAAGTCTTGTTCATATACTCTCAAAAATAGTTGTACTTGGCCTAACACACTATGTTAATTGTTAGGTTTATAGGCATCGGTTATCTGATTCTATTATGGCTAATTATTTAAAATCCTTAAGTAGATTTCGAGGTTAGCGAATAAAGACAATGACTAAGATCACTTTTAATGGCTATAACTGGTATGTCAGAGATCACTTTTAATGATGTTCTACCTGAAACAATTGAGCTGAATTACCCTCAAGTAAGAACTGTTGTCTTGTTCCAATGTGATTGGTAAATCCTACAGAGGTGCCAAATAAGACGAATATAGATTCACTCCTGTTAATATTAATGCTCGTTAGAGAACAAATGAACCATTTGTCCTTGCATCTCAAGCAGTTAAAGTGTTTTATACACCAGAATCCAAAGAGAAAGACTGGTTTTTCGTAATTGCTACTAGCGAAGAGATTTATTCGACATGGAAGCAGACGACATGCCAGAAGCAGATCTTATGGAAGCAGTTCATTCTAATATGGTCCATGAAAATGAATTCAATGATGTCAGATATGATATCATAGAGGTCACCTTAGATATGCGTTTAATTGATGTGATAGAATAGAATAATGATGATGAGATAGAATCTATACATAGGACCAGTGAAAGCGATGATGAAGGTGAAACATTATATGAGTTTGGTTATGATTAGTTATGTTAATCCTTACTTGTTTAAAAGATGCTAGTAGTTTTTTTTTTTAATTTCATTTTATGAGATGACTATATTAAGGTGTAGCTTTTGTTTTAGTTTTTACTATCTTATAATAAATGCTTTCATCTTTGTTCGTTTGAAGCAATGGCTTGATATGTTATTTACTTATTATATTGTTTACTTGGTACATTTACATTGTTCTGATATCTCTTACATTGTTGCATGAATAGTAATTGTACTTGCATGCATTAGGATATGGATTCTATAGGAAAATTGAGCGGCAAGTAGAAGATGATATCAAGAAATCAACTAATAGTATATGACATTTCCAAAGTTATTATACATGGTTAAATCATGAAAATACTTATTAGTTTTATATTCATGTTGGTGTGGAACCTTTGGACTTCAAGTTGGAGGAATATGAATTCAAATCTTAGGCATCTTCTAAGGTTGAAGAAAATAGCTTAACACAATTCATTTTATAAGGATACACCTGAGTGCACATCAGTTCGTCGTTCTCCATGACAATAAACGCTAACCCTTTAGATTAATGGAAGTTAGGTAAAGGCCGAAAGCATTGCTTTATATAGTAGCTTTCTACAAACAGTGAATGAGTAACCTATAAAACTTTCGTTGACTTAAAGGCCAAAACTCTTATTTTTCTTCTCAAGTTGGCCTAGCCTTGAATGGTTTATGAAACGTACAAAAAATTGACTTTTAGGTGGAACTCTATTTGTTTTGCCCAAAATTTTAGAAATCCATAACATCACTAGCCTTAGGAGGCAGGGATGTTACAATAAGTCATCAAAAATAATAACTGTGCCTTACATTTAAATTTTCAGACTTGTAAAACTCATTTAAGGAAGAAATTTTGACTTGTAATTATGATTATATTTACACTACCAACATTTGACTTGTGTTGTTGCCATTCTTATAAGGATTATCAGATGATCTTCTGTTATCACTTCATCAAGGTAATGTGGCAGATAATGAAATTAAAAATGAACCTGAATTTGAAGACAATGTTTGGTAAGATGATGGGGAAGAAGGTGAAGGTCATGAAAACGCTACGAAGATCAAGTGAATGATATAATATAACTCTTTCATCATATGGGTGACTTATGTTAGGCCTTTTATATTAAGTGTTCATAAAGTACTCTTCGCTTTAGGACTTCAAGTGGAGATGACTTCTAATGAAGCAAATTATCAATTTTTGGCTTTGACTTCAATTGGCTATGACTTTTATTAAGTGTTTGAAATTTATGTATTTTTGGCTATGACTTTTAATGAAATTATTATGGTATGTTTCAAGTGTGTTGTATATATTGTGGCAGAAAGATTTACTTACAGGTTTCAAGTGTAAAGTATTGTTTAGTACAACAATATGGATTACTATTAATAATAGGTAGGTAGACTTGTCACTAACATTGGTTGCGGCATGATAACTATTACCCCTATGTTGGTGAAGCCTTTAACATAGAAGAAGTATCACCCACAAACAATAACTCTTCGTAAATTGTTTTACTAACAGAACTATCACCCACAAACACAATTGTTAGTATAGGTCTTGCCGCGAAAACTTCATCATCAATATAAATCTTTATTGGTAAACCTCATTATGACCATCAGACAAGGAATTTGGTAAATGTATGATGATAAGCAGCATAGGTTATCTATTGGGGTTAACTTAAAAACACCAACAGACATGAATATCTGTTGGTGAAGCCTTTATCGGTTGACTTTTTACCAGCACTTTTGTGATAGATTAATATATATTGGTAGAGACTATCACCAATAGAAGAAAGTCTTGTACCAATAGATATGCCTATGTTGGTAAAGGTCATATTTCTTGCAGTGAAATCACAAGTGAAATCAATAGATAGTCTACCCTTCTTGACCCCTATTTAAGACAAAGGTTGATATTTTACAGAATCTCAACCAGGATGAATGGTCAGAAGGTTGGGTTATAGTTCAAATCGTGCTGTTTATAAAATAAGAAAGTATTAGAGTATCCAAAAGAGAAAAGCCAAAATATGTGCTTGTTCAATGCTATTTCTAGTAAGAATTCTCATCACTTAACTAAGTTGTTTAGAACATTGCATGAATGGAAATGTATTAGGATTAATTGAGCCCTGCAAGGAATGTAAAGGTGGATTGTTCCTTTATTTTTCACATCGAGGTGTTGTTGAATGTTCAATTCAAAAATATGGTACTGACATTATAAGATATGGAACAATCATGAGATCCCACAAAGGGTAAGGGGTTACGACCAAAGAGGGGTTTGAAAGAAAGGGTTGGTCACAAAAGAGAAGTGGCTCACTCACACTTGGGTTTAGCAGTTGAATTACAAACAAGGCAGTAGCAATGGAGTTTCAACAGAGCAACCTTCTAACCATAATCAATATGGCAGGTACGATAGATATTCATAGGGGTCGAGTTCATTTAAGAGGAGTGGAATTTAAAGGCAAGAAGAATAATGGAATTAATATAATCCACATTCACCAACGATAGCAAGAGGTGAATTACATCCTTAATTTAGAACAAGTTATGCATGCTTGCTTAGAATATAGGTGTAAGTACACCTTCAATGGAATGAATACGACAACAAAAATCAAAAGTATCCAAATGTTGACAGTTGTTTAAAGTCAAATGGGATAATGAATCAAGCTAGAAAGAAGGTACAAGCACTATTTGGGAATCCACAAAACTTCAAATGGTTAGAATGAAAGGGGACATTAGATAACGTTGGGGAGAAGCGATCTTTTAAAGATGACGAAAATCAAACTTATAAGAGAAATGTTAGAAGGAAGAGCATTAATCCAAAAGATGACTTTAATTGGCAAGGGTTACATGTTAATTAAGATCTTTTAAGCAAATGATTTGGATCAAAAGAGATGCAATAGCTAAGGGATGATGCCAGTGAACAATCAAGCCGACTACAGGAGAAGTAACTCGATGAATGAAAGTAATGAAAATGTTATTGATGTAAGACTTTGATGGAAAGAACACATGGTGGATTATGATGTGACTAACAAAGAGAATAGTGCTATAGGGTAAATAGAATAAAAATAACTACAAGTGTAAACAACTAAAAAATGGAGACAATAAGGGTCAAGTTGCTCTAACATTAGTCAAACAGAAGCAAGAACATTTGATATAAATTTGAACGTCAAGCTAACGATGAAATAGATGATTTAAGTGGTGATAACTTGTTTAAAGGAGATCGAAGGTCATTATTTGCAAGAATAATATGTAAATTGTATTAACCCAGAACCAATGCATGAAATTATCCTTTTGTAAAAACTGGGTATAAATATTCATAATGGGATTTAACAAAGGTGCCCTTCACCAATTATACAAAAATCTACATGTAGGTTTATGTGGTCTTATGGAAAAAAACACAATAGTTCACAATTTGACTTTAGAGATCAGAAAAACTGGATAAATAGTCAAGGTTATGAAGTTGAATGGAAAACTAACAGAAGCATAAATAGAGATGTGACCTATGGTTTATGGAATGAAAATGATCTTATATTTAAGGCGCCGCCTTAAAAGTTCAAGTCACTCTCACAAAGATATATAACTAGTAACACTAGAAAGGGGTAAGAAATGAGTTTTTAGCATCTCATATAGGGATGGTCTTTAGTCACAAGCATGCTTAACATAAATCCCATTATACGATAGAGGCCATATATTTTTGAATGCAATGGATTCAAGGATAGTAGTAAACGAAATAATGAACTTCAGAGTTGGTTATGAGTAAGAGAGGTTACGTTACCACAAAAAGGGATCATTGTAAGAAGTAAGCTGAACAAAAATAATTAGTTAAAACAAGAGGGATGTATTTCACCTTAGTGATGGGGATTCCGCATAAAGATTGATGTCATGGGATAATTCAATGATAAGGAAGATATGCAACGAAATAGTGCTAGGGTGATCTAATGGTTTTTGCAAAGCAAAAAGGGGTTAGCATGATTCAGAAAGGAATTAACAGTTAAATGGTATCATACATAATACAGTTGTGACTAGCTCTAGGTTGTAGTCAAAGGGATTAAAAATCCCTAACAAAGACTTACAAATATGTAGTGGTGGCCTATAAGGAAGTCCATTGTCAACTGACCAAAGTCACTACAGTCTATTTTAGATTAATATAGGTATTCATATAACTAGAGTTATGTAGGTTTGATATGCTCAAAAAGAAGTCACCTAGGGTATTATGGTTATTTTTTAACCTTTATATAAACCCTTCCCATATGGTACGACCTTATTATTCTCTGTTATTGAACCTGAAGTTGGGTCTTGGCAATACCCTCTTGGATTTGTTATCATAACCTTATAAAATCACTACTAGTAATACTATAGAGTCCATGCATATACTCGGGTTACCACTCTCAATTCCTTTGTAGCATGAGTTGTGATGCCTCAAAATCAAATGCCCTGAGTGATCTTATCTATAGATAGTTTACCACTACTAGTAAAACTATTGTCATATATTGTACTTTTTTATAGATTGTTTACTCCCAGAGTCTTATCCATAAGCCTTGCCCACTCACCAGCTAGAATATAAATTATGACATCCAGAATTTTCAATGTACAGAAGTGAAGATTTTGCACTCGTTATAGCACTTCTCGAGCCTTTTCTCATGGTTCCACCTGCGTAAATACTCATTTTTCACAAAATGAATATGCTTTAGGTTGTTAAGTGCTACTCATTTTCTTTGATGAATCCAACGTCTAAATATGTTCTTTCTTTACTCTCTATCTTCTCTTTTATCTTTCTTTTTTTTTGTCTAATCCTTATTAACCCCAAAGAGTTCTCTTACTGAATCACCTTATCATGCCACATAAACCCATTTGATATCAAATAGCATACCATAAGTGATTGAGCTCTCCTCATTATGCCCTCGTATGCATAACTCATAATGAGCATCTCATTTAACTAGTCCACGCAACTCATAAGAAACCTATAGCTCATAATAGTACTCAAACTGGGCTCTGATACTACACTGTAGCATCCCAACTCTTAACCTCCTTATTAGTCTTAATTAATTGGTCATCACTACAGATTACCATGATGGAAGCGATCATGATTGAGATGCTACCGCTATCCCACGGAGGATAAAGCTTAATTAATTCAGTAAATATAAATATCATAATGCACTTTATCCTACACGAATACCAATCAATGAACATTTATACATTTCCAAACTCAACATAAAGTTCAGCAGTTCACAAATTTGCATTCCAATAAATCATGATTTTCTTTTTTTATTTACAAAATGTCACTGTGAGCTTGTCCGAACTTCAGTGACTATCTTCTCGCCTCCTTGGTGTTATCGGACAAGAACTTCATATTTTATTTACCTAAAACATAAAAAAACAAAAATGTTCGAATAATGAGCCGAAACTCAATACGTTTAACGCTCTATTGTAAAGATGGAAATTCACTTTTTAGTGAGCTGGTACGTTTCAATTCATTTTAGTTCAAAGTGAGAGAGAGAAAGAGAAAAAAATTCATATTAAAGCGGATGCCGGTTATTATCCGAAAGTGGAACCCACATTAATGAGCTCATATGTATACTACAATCATTGAGCAGGTATACACCTAACAGGTTGATTGGATAGCCAGCAATGAGATAACGCAAGTGAACTGAGATAACTGGTGGATCCAGCTGTGAAAACAATACTTGAAACTAATTTATTAAATCATTATATATTATGAGACATAGTATTTAGAAAAACATGTGAACTTTTGAAGGTATAGGTAATAAATGTACCTGAAAATTTTAAAATCTCTATCCTTTGTTTTTCAAAATATTTGACACGCTAATGACAAAAATGACGGCGTTTCTGCTCCAAATATACGTCTCCAAGGTTAGTAGAGTTTCAATATCTTTTTTAGCTAATTACAACCATAATAGATAATTCCAAGCTTTTCTTGATAGTTTTGTTAATTATCAATGTACCCATCGCTAATTCCTTAGATACACACATTGATTTTTATGTTCTCTGTTGTATTAAGTCGCCCTTTTTTTTATTTTATTTTATTGTTGCAATTACTATTATCACTAAAGACAGTAATGTTGCCATGGTCATTATAGGTATTAATATTATCAACTTCATTGTTATTAATAATATGGTTGTTAATGTTATTGTTACTTAGGTTAGTGCTATGATTATTATTATTATTATTATAGGTTTTAGTGATTTAGTTTGTCCATAAAGGTCTTAGACTAGACAAATTCAATTTGCAATTTTCGTATTCTCGATGTCACGTACGGATCCACGCTTTTGGGTACAATCGAGATGAGAATCTCATTGAAGACCTTAAGTAGACTTTAATTCCATGTAGTCGATTTGAACCGCTTAAGTTATGCTGCTCCCATACATTTGAGCATGACTCAATTTGTATTTACCCCTCTTTGAGTGACGAACATACTTAATTAGTCATTAACATCATCTCTAGCCCATTAATCTCATTGCTAATTTCAAGCTATATAAGGGTCAACCTCCACCATTAGCTTAACTGTATTACTTTTATCATCCAAATTCATAGAACTCCTTCCCATTTCACAAGTAAATTTCAAGATATATTAATGTTACAAACTTATTCCAAAATCTTCCCAACCTGTATTGCCTCTTTCCTTATCTTCAACATCCACCCTTCCATAACAATGATTAAACATTCCCGTAGCTATCCCTAACTTCAGCAAAAAGAAATACAACAAACTCCTTAGTTTTCAACAGAAATTAAACCACATAAATGTTTTCTTCAGCACTCACGTACCACACTCGCTTCCTCTATAAACATCCACACCCAAAATCAATCCCTAATTTTATTCAAAATACAACTAAAACTCCTTGAAATTCATTCACTCAATCCAAAAGAGCTAAAATTTCAAAACCCACATCCAAATCCATTCTACTCATGAATACTCATAAACATCTCCACATTCCAACCACTGAAATTTATCTTTGTAATTGCACTTTTTCTCTCAATCCCACTCATCTAATGCAAAAAAAGCATGATTTGTGAATTAAATGAAGAAATAAGAAGTAAAAGTAGATGCAAAGAAGCTTGGGATTCACCTCACCTTCACTCAATTGACAAGAGAGGAG
>NCQV01110219.1:0-11255 GCA_002740545.1 Lophocereus schottii | reverse complement strand
GGGTCATTGTACGACCAATACGAAATGAAATCTCTTTTTAAAGAACAAGAGCCTGAAGAGGTTAAGAAAATGCTTTCAATGAATGCTTTATGAAATGATTCCTAAGCATGGTTGAATGATGTTCATGTTTTGTGTTTTTCTTATGAATGAAATGTGAATGAGATCTAAGTGAAGTAAGCTAATCAAAATAAAGCTTTATGTGAACATTTCAAGTATAACTTATGAATGAGATGCTAAGTAAGATACGATCATGAAAAAGAAGGCCTTATAATCATACCTTATGAAGGAGACTTGAAGTGTGTGCGCCTTATGTATATCATATGAATGAAACGCCAAGAAAAGTATGCTTATGAAAAGAGATAACCTTATGTGCACACCATATAATGAGGTTTCATACATAGTTTAAATGGAATGCTAAGAAGATGTGATTATGGAAAAGGAAGAACCCTATGGTTAGCCCTCGGTGCTCGCTTATGTTCTTAACTGCTTGTTAGTAAAGGAACTTACTCATTTAGGGACCTAGAAATGTGTTTGAGTGGTTAAAATGAAGTTCATGGTTAGTAATGCTTTCATAAGGATTTAATGAATGCCTAATATGACAGTAAAGTATGAATATGTGATATGTGACTAATACGAGTATTATTGCCTACAACGATTTTGGTTTTAAGGGGGTCGGGGGACATTCACTGAGCGTGTGGTTGCTAATCCCACTACTCTTTCTCCTTTTTCCCCAATTTTCTTGTGACAGGAAGAAGTTGAGTCAATTATGTCAAGATGGAGTCTATTCTCGCTTGCAGGGTGTCATGTGTGCCTACTTACGTCTTTAATAAAGTCATGTAATGTATTCTTAGTTTCTAAACGCATGTAAACCAAGCATTCTAGTTCATGTATTGTATGTGGTATAAAGGTCGCTCTGTATGGCCGTACGAGCCAACCATCTAATTAGTTAGAGGTCTTCTTAGTTTTAGTTAGTTATGATTTGGGATGTAAACCCCAATACTCCGGTTATGTGAATCGTTGAGTTGTATTTTTAATTTCTTCTTTATTAATGAACTATTTTGTGTGGTGTACTCTGAGTCGGTGGTTCGTTGAGTTATGAACTCTAGCGTGTAGCCGTTGAGCTTCATTTAAGTGTTTTATGTTTCCGGTGATTTATAGGGGTTTATTATAAGACGTTTAGTTTGGAAACGGTCAGTTTTTAGGGGAAATTCTATCCGTTTCACCCCAGAATTTAAGAAGTTAAGAAAACGTAATGCTTCAAGCCCTAGGGGCTGGGGGTGTTACATAAAGTTAGTTCATCATTCTCTCAAACGTCATGCCTCTAATTTTGATTGTTCTTGGAGGTTGCTATGGACTTGAACGCATGCCTTAATTTCACCCATTTTTGCACCTATCCATAGACATGACCCTCTTTGCTTAAATTTCTTTGAACCTAGAGCTCTATCGCTTTTGGAATTCAAATGGATCAGAGTTAGGATCTGTTGAAGATTGGAAGTTTCTTATCTATTCTCATTTATGTTGACGCTCCATTTGTAAAATAAGATATAAAATATTAAATGTCAAGAGTATAACATGAAAATCACGATGTAATGATAATAACAATAAAAAATGTGAGTGAAACTTAAATGTGTTTTTTTCACATTTCTTTTTAACTCACATGGTGTCCTTTTCATGTTCAGGGGTTTCTTGAAGTTCTATCACAGTTGGTTTCCCATTAACCTTGTTGTCCTCTAAGTTATTCAAATTAGTTGGAAGAAGATTTTTTTAATATTTGTGAGAGTTATAAAAATAATTGAATGCAAAAATTAGCTACTTAGCAAACATCTCTTTTGCTCATTGAAAGTGATCAAACCACAAGTATGCAAAGTAGGGCCTAACCCTTCTAGGTCATTATTCACACCCGTCTTCAGTTGTGTACTGATCTTCTTGAATTTTTCAGAACCCCAATATTCATAACCAATCTAACAGCTCACCCGTTATTCTTAGCTCCAGGAATGTGTCCTTACATTCTTCCTAATTCGGGCGCCATGCTCTAGAGCCCAATAGAAATGATTCTATGTAAAGAAAATTAACAAAATATACATCACGTTAGCTTAGGAAATATATCTATAGTTATAACAATATAAGTAATCCATGATCTTACCTAGAATTCACTGAGCCACAAATTTTTTTTCGATTTGTAAACTTTATCTCATGATAGCTAAGGCTTGGGAAACTTGCTTACAAATATCTTCATAATTTCATCCATCACATCAAAGGGATAAAATTGTACATATAGCAAACATACAATTAGATATTTTAATGTATAATACTTGAAAGAAAATACATAGATGAGAAAGTTTAACGACCTACTTATTTACCATCTGACTTGATTAACATCTTATTAGTGATACTCCCTTGGCTTGAGTAGCTTCACTTTGGTTGCAGTTCCTTTATTCTTTATGAGTTGCAATGTATGGTTGCAAAAAATTAGAGTTCCCTGATGGAGCAATTAGGATAAAGAAGCCGAATTGGTTCATAATAAATGCTCTTGGTTAAGTGGTAGGAGGCCTTTGGTTGTTGAAGAAATTCATGTCAACATTTGGGAAGATAGAACTCTAGGAGATATTTTAGGTAAACTGCATGCTTGGAATGCTATTGCGGCCAGCAAAAGGGACGAAAAGGATCCCATTGGTGTTTTGTTCTCCTTGAAAATCATCCTCTTGACTACCACCTTGGTCGGCATGCCTTCCTTCCTATGTTTTTTTTGGGGGGGGGGTTCACTACGATGTCCATATTGCATATCTAGCATCTTTAACACAAATATACAATGTTTGGAAACATTAAACAAGTTCAACAAATGAAACCATGGCAATTATAATGAAGCACTAAAAATATCCTCATTGAAGTACTAAACAAGCATACAAGGTGGAAGCACTTAAATTGACTAAATATACAATGTGATAGGAACTAATCTAGTTATCTTTCCCTGTTTCATTATCATTCACCCCTATCTTAAAGGTGGAAATCTATTTCATAATCAATATCTATGTAGTTATCATCCTATTCCTTCTCTTCACCTCCATCATTTGCACAAACACCCAATTGTAAGTCTTTTTCCTCTTACACCTTTTTTCTGTGTGAAACAGGAATTCATTAAATCTAAATGTAGCAAGTTCCCACTTCCCTTAAAGGTGGTTGAGTCGAATGATATATGTGCGTTTCGCATCTGTCATTGAATATTTATACTATTTCAACCTAGATATATTTTTAAAGTGTGTCAACTTGAAAACACATTATATAAGATATTAAAAATTAATGATACATTATGTCTTACTACTTTTTTTAAACCACCTATTGAACTTAACCTCAATCATTGCATCAACTTGCACATTCGTCGCAGTTGGANNTTTAGCCAATTTTTGTTGCTTGAATAAGTTGAATAGGTGTTACTGATTAGCTAAGTATATTCATTATGTTAAATTGTATTACGTATGAAAGTAATTACTTGATAATGAGTTCAAATTTCATTGCAATTCAACAAGTTGTAAAGGAGCGCATCGAGCAACTCTTGATAAGTTAGGTATTTATATTCACAACTTTTTGCATCAACTAATTTCAAAGTTGGCTGATTTTGTAGCTGCTCATTATAATCCTCATAGTATTAATGTCTTCCATGTATTAAAGGCACATTAGAGCCGAAGTAATATGAAGAAAACTATAATATCTCAAAAAATATGTACGCTTCTACCATTGTTCCTTCAGGATATGCCTTGTTTTATCTTCTTTTTAAGCCACCCAAAGTACATAAAATAATGTATTTTGTATTAATATTTCATTCTAGCTCAAGTTTTAAGTGATTAATCAAATTTTAATATGATTATTTACCTTTTAAATAGATACATCCATCAATATCGCAATGGATCACCTAGGTATGCTTCTTTTCCTAATTATATGGGTAAGTGCTCCATCACATTGAAAAACCTTGAAGGAAATACTCTTTCTAATTTACAAAGTATGAAGCTTATATTGCATTAGATTTTTTGTAGCATATCAACGCTCAACACTGTTGAACAAAGATTTTTGAAGTTTTAAATTAACTCTATAAGTGATTCTAATACATCATTTTATACAATATGGAATGTTATTGCCATAAGTATCTACACAAACACATGACAATCATGAGTCTTTATGTTTTGAAAGTTCACAAACTTCTACGCAATTTTCAATCTTCAATTAATAAGCATCAGGCATAGTTAGTTCTTGTGCCCACTCACACACCCCCTTTATTTTGTCCATCAAAAGTGTGAATGAAACATTTGATTTTGGTGTTCTTTCATGCACCTCATGTTTTAGATTGCGCTCACTCAGATGACACATGTCTGCTATATCTATCCATGGTTTAACATCATCATTCACTTTACCAAGCACATTTGTCGTAGTGTTAACGATGCTGTCATAAGGCTCTTTTCCATATACATCACGTCTAACTTATGTCATACGAAGTGGTCTTTCTGATAAGCCAATTCACAACAAATGCTTTATTTGGTCCAAATATGGTCATTTTCCTTAAAACCAAGGATTACAAAATCCTTTTGACTGGTTATATTTGAGAAATTCTTAACCTCATTTCCTCCTCAAATTTTTAGCATAGAGGGCTATTTTTTCAAATATTCTCTTATGAAATGCATATTGAAAACTCAAAGGCTATTGAATCACCCTAGAGGAGAGATGAATAGGGTGATGATCAAGATTGCAAATTAATCGAAATAAAGAACGGAAATGTAAACATGGATAAAATACAAGAACTTTTTAACAAGGATAAGCTCAACCAGACTTAATCTCTACCTAGAGTTCCCTAACACTAGAATTAACCTGATTATGCTAAGAGAGATTTTTACAGCTCTAGAGTACACCTTACTCTAAATTCCAAGTCACCAGTTGAACCCTTCAACAAAACTTGGTAGAGTTGATCCTTCAACTCTATAATCCCACCTTACTTACACCTTCAACAATGCAACTCAAAAGTAAAGGAACCAAATTTGAGTACAATGTATGCCAATGAATGCCAATGTACTGCTTGAGTAATATGCCAATGAGTGCTTGCAATTCTTGATCTCCTCAGCTCTGATTCAACTTTGTATTTATAGGGAAAACTTGGAGGATTTGTTGGAGACTAGCCGTTAGACATAGTCTGGATTTCTACTTCAGTTCAGTGCATTGGATTGTAGTTCAGTGCCGTTGAAATCTTACCAATCTCAGCAACCAATGGCTAGGAGGCTAATTTTGGCTTAATTTGATATTCTTCCAACTTCCACCTCCATTTTTGAGCTGCTGAATATTTTCTAACAGCTACTTCCACTTTAAGCAAATAAAGATTCTCTTGATAAAATTTGTAATTGCTTTCCAAAAAATAAAGTCAAATATCAAGCATTAAAGATAATCTAAATCTTGATATTTTCCTTATAAAGATCCCTAATAATACGGAAACAACCATAGCCAACAAGGATATTATCAGTCATAATTTTTTCAGTTATGATCAGCGTTGTAATCTCAAGATAATACAAATATAACATGATAAATATGTTAATTGATTAATCTCTTTTTGTCTTTCATCAAAACATATTAAAAAACTCAATGTGAACTTAGGAGAGCTAACAATCTCCCCATTTTTGATGAAAGATAAAACCCAATAAAAATAACATATCCATACAATTTTGAATGACATATCATGAAAAGTTTTCCATATACTTCTCCCCTTTTTTGTGTTACATCAAAAAGGTAGCATAAGAGGAGAGGAAAAAATTGAACAACAAAAATTATAGCAAACACATATTGCTCTCCCTTAGGAGATCAATTAAAGATACTCGCCCTTAATCTATGGCACTCATAAAAAGCATATAAGGGTTGGATACTAATAACAAAATCGATGACATACAGTAATGCTTATCGACTTAAAATTCTCGTAAGCAACATAAGGATATAACGGGGGATTAACATATAGTAACAAAATTCTCCACCTATCAAAAGTAAATCAAGGCTATCGAAAAATGATCAAGTGGTACAATTTTTCTTTTCAAGAAACCAGCAATATAAGTATTAGGGATCACAATAATTATGAACAAAAGCAATGAGATAGTGCATAATAACATGTCATAATAGTATAAGATATATTGGAATATTAATCATACTCACATTCCAAACATAATAAAGCAAATTAAATTTCAAAAATTTGAAATCAAAATGCCACAAATAGGAAGTAGATCATGCAAAGTAGCATAGTCTTATGTTTAGCAAGAATCCAAATATTATCACTATTGAAGATGTTGACATCAAAATTCAAGCCTTTGAATTGGTCATATTAAAAATACCTAGTTTCTGTTTTCCATTCAAGGCCTTGGACTGTAGTTGAAAGCCTTGAATTTCCTGACAGTAACGAATTTCTCATTGGCTTGACCTGCAAGAACCTTGGAACATAATTAGTACATAGAGAGGGGTTTCCCTCAATTCACATTAGGTGGTCTTACGCATTTTGGTACCCAAATTTGAACTAACCTAGGCTAGATATTCTTAAAGGGTATGAATAAGACATATGACAATTCTTTCCGTAATAATGACAAGTGGTGTGAGATTTATTTTTGAATGTCTCTTAAATAAAGAAATTTTTATATGTCTTCTTTTTATTAAAGGGATTATAACCAATACCTTCTTTATTAAAGGACATCCTTTGAGATCTTAGTAATTTGTCCAAGTGGTCTTATCCTTTGGTAAATTTCAAAACATTTTTTCGTGATCTTCACATTTGGATTGAAATTCTTCCTTTTCTTTTTCAAGAATTTCAATCATTGTGTGAGACTTATTATTTGATTTTTGCAGGACTTCTTTTTTAAAGGACAAGTCATGGATTATTTTCTTCCAAGCCTTGATCTGGGACGAATACTCTTGCTCACATTAAATACATTTGATTAAGACTTGAGCTAATTAATCTTTAGAATATTTAAGAAATTCAGAATAATTTACCTCATTCGAGCTTTCATACTCGGTTTCTTCTTCTTGGATTTGACCTTCATTCACCGTGAAGCAAAGATTTGTCACTTGTTCTTCTTTATTGTCACTATCACTTGAGTCGGTTTCACTCCATACGGCTATCATTGCTCTCTTGAATTCTTGCTTGGCCTTTTGTTTCTGTTTTTCTGCTTTATTTTGCAAGATTGGACAATCCTTTGCAATGTGTCCTGATAAACCACAACCAAAACAAGGACCCATATTAGATTAAAATTTATTATTAGAAATTTTTATACCGTTTACGAATTTCTCATTCTTCTTTGATGAGGATCCCTTTTTATAAAACTTTTTGGGGTCAAATCTTTTTGACTTGAGCATTTTCATCAATCCTATAGCAATCATTTCCTTAGAGTCTTCATCTTCTTCACTTGACTCATCTTCCGAGGGCATGAAGTCTTCATTTGCAGTTTCGAATGCTACTCCTTTCTTTATTTGAACTACTTCTTCATATTCTTTAAGATGAATTTCATGAGTCATAAACTTCCCAAGCAGATCATCCAGAGCCAAGGTCTTGAGATTCTAAGTCTCTTCAATTGCGGTGATCTTAGGACCCCATTTCTTCTTAGGAAGATATCGAAGAATTTTCCCGACTATCTCCTCAATTGTATAGGACTTGCTGAGGGACTTAAGGTTATTGGTTATATTAGTGAAGCTTATAAACATTTCTTTAGTAGAGTCATCTAGTTGCATTCTGAATAACTCATATTGCAGAATGAGCATGTTGATCTTCATCTCTTTCACTTGACTCATTCCTTCATATGTTACAACCAGTTTGTCCCAAGTCTGTTTAGCTATTTCGCAAAAACAAATGTGCTTATATTCAATGGCATTAAGGCCACAATATAAAATGTTCACAGCGTGAAAATTCTAGAGAGTTTTGCAAAGTCCTCCTGTGTATATTGCTCCTCGGTTTTCGAATGATTTTTTCCATCAATGGTTGTCATTGGAACATATGGTCCCTTGATCATAATGTTCCACAACTGATAGTCTTCAG
This sequence comes from Lophocereus schottii, assembly GCA_002740545.1. Lineage (NCBI taxonomy): Eukaryota > Viridiplantae > Streptophyta > Magnoliopsida > Caryophyllales > Cactaceae > Lophocereus > Lophocereus schottii. The sequence continues at coordinate 3,217 of NCQV01110219.1, read as the reverse complement.
TTTTGATAAAGATCTGGATCAAGTTTTTCTAATAACAAGAATTAGTGCCTCTAAACAAAGGAGTTCTAATAATGGAACGACCTTGATCATAATAGCCTTCTCCAATGGTGGCCATGATCGTTTCCCACTTGACAGTAAAGTCAAAGTATAGTGGGCCTAACTCTGATACCAATTGAAAACTTAAATGCTATTGAATCACCCCAGAGGAGGGGTCAATAGGGTGATGATCAAGATTGCAAATTGATCGAAATAAAGAATGGAAATGTAAATGTGGACAAAACACAAGAACTTTTTAACGAGGATAACCTCAACTAGGATCAATCCCCGCCTAGATTTCGCTAACTCTAGGATTAACCCAATTATACTAAGAGGGCTTGTTATAACTCTAGAGTACACCTTACTTTAAGTTCCAAGTCACCAGTTAAACCCTTCAACTAGGCTTGGTAGAGTTGGCCATTCAACTGTATAATCCTATTTTACTTACACCTTCAACAATACAACTTAAAAGTAAAGGAACTAAGTTTGAGCACAATCTATGCCAATGTATTGCTTGAGTGACATGCCAGTGAGTGCTTGCAATTCTTGATCTCCTCAGCTCTGATTCAGCTTTGTATTTATACAGGAAACTTGGAGGATTTGTTGAAGACTAGCCTTTAGACGCAATCTGGATTTTTGCTTCAGTCCATTGTCTTAGATTACAGTTCAGTGCCCTTGAAATCTTAGCAATATCAGCAACCAATGGCTAGGAGGCTAATTTTGGCTTGATTTGATATTCTTCCAACTTCCACTTCCATTTTTGAGCTGCTGAATATTTTCTAACGGCTACTTCCACTTTGAGCAAATGAAGATTGTCTTGATAAGATTTTTAATTGCTTTCCAAAAAATCAAGTCAGATATCAAGCATTTAAAAAGAATTTAAATCTTAATATTTACCTCATAAGGATCCCTATTAATAAGGAAACAACCATAACCAACAAGGATATTAACAATCACAATTTTATTAATTGTAATGAGCTTTGTAATCTCAAGATAATACAAATATAACATGATGAATACGTTAATTGATTAATCTCTTTCTCTCTTTCATCAAAACATATTAAAAAACTCAATGTAAGCTTTAAGAAAGCTAACACATATCTTTTTTTGGGGGGGGGGAATGCGTGATGTCTCAGCAAGAATCAACAGTGGCAATCAAACCACGATGTTTTAACCTCATAATTCAACTCCATGGACTTCAATTTATCCCTGCAAACTAAACAATTCAACACACCATAAGTACTCCAGCTAGATAACATTTCAACAGTTAGAAATTCATCTACTATCTATATTAATACGACTCTCATTGGGAAGTTCTACCTCATTGAAATGTCACAAATTTATAGACTTTTGTGTTCATCAATCAAAGATTGCAAGTCCAAATCTATGTTGTTCTTATGACTTGCTAAACTAGGTATAATGCATGCTAAGAATATGTACAGTGTGGTTATACACATATTTGTTTGAGGTTATAAGGTGTCACAACCATTGACAAAATTGAATTAGGTTTTGTAGAATGTGAGAATGCGGCAAAATTAGGGTGCATGGATTAAAATGTTTCCATGCTTCCATATTAGAAGGGTGACAAAGAGCACTATCATCACGCCTATTGTTATGATGTTACCTTATGTGCTCAGCCGTATTTCTTAAGGCATAAAGGCATTGTAGCCTAAGTGTTATTTCATACATGGTTTTGACTTCTTTCTATCATCGTATGACTTCTTACGCTTCCATTGTGATAAATCACAAAACTTGCATTTCTCAAGTTTTTGAATCCTCCTCGTACTAAAGAATACAACTATAGAAAAATCAATCGTTTGTACATCTATCTCTAACTTCGAACTTTTCTTTTTAGCTTAGATTATTTTTTAGCACACAATTGCCTAGCAGATAACTCTTATGCATTAACTGCATCACCTTATTGAAACAATGTTGAGGCATATTGTAGTCAGATTTGATATTCATCAATCTTAATTGCATTTAATAATTCAGTTTAGTTCCTACATCCATCCCATAAAGGCTTCTAAGCTACTTTTAGCACATCATAAGAATGCATAAGCTTCTGCATTTGGTTGCTTGCTTGCATTAACTTCATTATCCATCGTGGCATCGTTCACCATTGTCCCGACAAGATCCACAAATTGTTCGGTGTTATCAGAGTTCATAGAACTTGAACTCATATGCTGATAATTGTTGAATGGGTCACTATTACCAAGATTGCTGCATTCAGGAGGCTTTGTTTCCTCATCAGATGCCAGTACCAATACCCTTTGAGAAAATCGTTGTAATACAAATGTAATTTCAGATTATTAGATTCTCTATAAGTGCTGTTTTGCCATTTGACACATGGACATTTATCTTTCCCATTATTTATGAACTCCAATGCTTTCTTGCAAATTGAAAAAATAGCTGAACTCCCTGTAAAAATTCTTATCTATATCATTTTCTACCCGTTAAAGTCTTTTATCTGCCCACCTTTGATCAAGTTGTCGATCCATATTATCCACTACTCACCATTAAAATTGTAACCATAATTAAATGGTTTATTGATAATCACTTAACAAAATTATTAAATTTCACTCACCAACTGATAAAAAAGTATATATATAATTTTGTTGTACATTTTGCCCAATATACGATGCACAAAAGTAATAGATTATGACAACTAGGTTAGGATTAAACCTGTTTGAATGTGCAAAATTGTAGTCCAACTTGTGACACACACAACAACAATAACAACATTCACAACAATGATATGGTGTTTTTCCCCCTCTTTTAATATGCTTTGTTTATGACCCATGCCCTTCATATTAATCATCAACGAATATTACAACTTGAAATATGAGTATTGCATATATTTTCAGTATCCAAGTCATATCTAATGTATGACATAAATATTCCAACATTATCATGTAGTTAACACTTAGTCACAACATTTAGATATTTTAACAACATTTTTGATCTCATAATCCAATAAGTCTTCATTTAATCACCACCAAACCACATTATAATTCAATATTTAATTTTAATAATTAACCAACAACTAGACATTTTAACATTTCAACCACATCGACGGTATAATACATAATTTTTAAGTATCATCTCAATCAATTACTAAATTAAATGACAATTTAATATAATTTAGCCAAAACATTATTATAATATTTTCAAACTATCATTT
>NCQV01110208.1:0-13812 GCA_002740545.1 Lophocereus schottii | reverse complement strand
GATTATATAGAGGGAAAAGGGTGTGTATTTTGCTAGATACATATGTTTGTATCTAAGAATTTTCCCCTCAATGAAAATATTCTTGTTCTTGGATTGGATGGCCTCATAGAGTCCCCGCCTCATGGTTGTTGCCTCAGAAACTAGAATAGATGCATTGTCTAAATTCGATGCACTCGCAGATAGGCACCTGCCTAAATAATCTCGAATATTGGCCACCCTTCGATTAATCTTGGACTCGTCAAAATTGATTTTGATCGACTTTGGAGGTGGAGGATGCTACTTGATGAAATGGATGGAAGAGCTGGTAGATGAATGGGGTTATGATTAGGAGGGGTGTTGATTATGAAGGCTAAACTTTAATCTAGCCTTTCATTCCATCCAGGGATGTTTTGCAGTAATGAGGGTCTATAATAGGGAGAAAATATCATTATTGAAAATAACGCAATTTCGCGCTTTCCAAATACTGCAAAATAATGTAGCAATTTTTGCTATATTTTTGTCCTTAACTGAGTAGAGATTATGAAGTTCTTTCCTGACCTCTAGACTAGGAGTCGAAAAATAATGTTTGTTTAACCATCGATGGTTTTCAGCCAGGCCCCATGCCTTCCTAGTTATGGGACAATTAATAAATAAATGGTCGTTGCTCTTAATGTCATATTGGCACTTTGGGCATAAAGGATCAATATTCATCCCTCTTTTAGTAAGGTGCTTTGTGATGGGAGTGCATTATGATACAATTTCCGAAGAAATATCTTAAGTTTAGGCAATAAGTTTAGCTTCCAAATCCATCGATACTTTCGTCTGAGGATTGAGGAATGGCGTTTGTCATGGGTTTTCTAGGTCGCATATCTTGTTGTGAAATCGCCTAAACTTGAAAGCTGCAGTAGAAGGAATCCTCTTGATTAGTTACTAAGATTGGAATTGTACAGATTTTTTCTACAATACGTGTGGGTAAGAACCGAGAATGTTCTCCCACATCCCAGATTTTCCCTAGAGTAATCAACTGTTCAACTTTGAGCTAAGTATCATGGATGTTATTAGGATAACCCAACATTTGGTGAATATTTTCTGTGTTATATTTGTTGCCAAACTGGAATTAAACTTTCTTACCATTTTCAATTTGCCATACTAGCCCAGAGCAAAACAATTCCCCGTTGCTAAGCAAACACTTCCATGCCTAAGAATATGTGGGAATTTTTTTAGTCAAAGAACTTATCTGGACTACCATATTTAGCAAGAATAGTTTTAATCCATTTATTATCAGGTTCTATAAAATACTTCCAAATCAGTTTATTGATAAATGCTCTATTTACTGTTCAATTTGTCTTAGTCCTAGCTCCCCAAGATGTTTAGGGGAGCAGAGAGTGTCTCATGCTATCAAGAGCAACCCCTTTTTTGCTCCTAAATTTTTCCAAAAGAAATCATAGTTGAGACGATCTAGCTAGGTTACAATAGACATTGGTAGTTTAAAGCATTGCATGGTGTGGGAAGGTGAAGGGGAGCCTTGGAGCAACGGTAAGGTTGTCTCCGTATGACCAAAAGGTCACGGGTTCGAGCCGTGGAATCAGCCACTGAGAAAGTCAGGTTAGGTTGCCTACAATTCACCCCTTGGGGTGCGGCCCTTTCCCGGACCCTGCGTGAACGCGGGATGCTTGTGCACCGGGCTGCCCTTTTTCATGGTGTGGGAAGGTAAGGCTTCAAGGTTATATTGGATTATGGTTGGTCGTCCTGGTTTAGACAGCGTGTATGCTTTCCAAGCAGAAACTTTTTTCCCTGCTTTATCTATAAGCACTATAAACAACTCCTTTTTTGCCCCTTCCTTGAAACAAAGGGCAACCCAAATACTTGCCTAGTGAATGGCTTTACGACATTTGAAAAATATACTTGCAATAAATTGTTTTCGCATTCGAGTTGCGTTGTTAGGGAAAACGATTATAGACTTGTGAAAGTTAATCAATTGGCCTAACTGGGAATGAAAGCAATCAACAACTTCCTTAAGTGCTAGCACTGTTTTACGATCAGTTTATAGAAAAAAGACTATCATCATAAAGAACAAATAAAGAAGTTTTGTTGCTATCGCAAAAATCGTAATTCCAGAAGCACTCCTAGGCAGACTAGCTTGTTTCAGCGGTCTGGATGCTAGAACTTCCATGCACAAGATAAACAAGTATGGAAAGGATCATCTTTACGGAGAACCCTGGATGGCTTAATGAACCCACACGACTGGCTATTAATGTTGAGAGACTATGAGGCTATAGACACATCATGCAATCCTTTGTTCATGAAACCTAAGGTCACCATGTGTTTTCCATAAAAAAAAACCATTCAACACGATCATATGCTTTTTACATGTCTACTGAAGGAGCCATATATGCATTTCGACTTCTCATGTGTTTGAATTTATTCATAACTTCATAAGCTAGCAAAACATTATCATGAATAGCTCTATGCAGGATAAAGGCACTTTGAATTGAGCTAATTATTTTTAACAGGATCGGACGCAAACGATTAACAAGGATCTTGGAAATAATTTTAAAAACAGTCTTTGTTTAATTAATATGGCATACCATCAATTAAAATAGGGGCTATTAGGTTTCCTTAGTAGTTGATCCTCAACATAGAGTGTTTTTTCTTAGTTGAGAGTGTTTTTCGACCTAAAATTGCGAAAGACTTTGGAAGTCCAAACTTTTGACTCTTTCTTAGCAAGCTTAAGCTTTTTTACCAAACTGAATATAGGTTCTCTTGGGATAAAATGATTCTAGTTAGCCAAAATTATATGTAATGCTTCTTCATAGTAATGCCAATTGCTTTCATATCAAAATGGATGGCTTTTTTTTTTTTTTTGGTTATTCAACTGATTCTTAGTATTCAAAGCAATATATCAATGATTAGAGCAAGTGAATGGCCCATGAGTTACTTTAGCCTATGGGTAAAGTTGCATCCATTCTTGATGAGCAATTGCTCAGTCAAATCATTCATAAATTAAATGACCATGTAAAAGCACCTTCAAAGTAGATCATCGACCTATAAGGTCAATTGACGGTATTGAAGAGGTTGACAAAAAGGTAGAGAGCCTAAGTATTTTCCCTTAAATAAGTAGGGAACCCCCTAGTTTATTCACCAAGGAATCCATTTCATTAAAATCACCAATTAAACATCATGATAATTTTGTAACGAATGGCTGCTAGCCGAGAGAATAATTCATTAAAAAATTTTGGGCAATACCCATGAGAAGGTATGTCAAGCATCATATGATGCAGTCCTAGCGCACAAAGGTGTTGTTCGAGATAATTTAAAGAATCATTAGCAAGAAGGCCTACAACCCTGAAAAGGGTAAATCAAACATAAAATTATATGTTCCAAACTCGGTAACCATAATGGGCAGCACACAAAACATTGTGGCCTTAATATCTAGTTCAAGAGGTGAAGAAGCAGCCTTATCATTCAGTAGCTACACCCAAGGATGGAAGAAGCACAAGATAGCAACCAAAATTCCAAAATTACCATAGATTCCTTCTCTCTCAGCACCAAAATAAAGGTTAGACATAAGGCTAGGACTAGACAAGTCATCGCAGATAATAGCTGTAATCTTATAATGGAAGACACAACCCGTACTAGCTACATCAATAGCATCATTATCCTTATCAACCCTCAATAACAAATGAAAATAACGAATCTGACTTAATAAATTATCACAAGTATAATGTTATGTGACATGATAAACCAATTGACAAAAATAGCAATCCACGAGCCTAAAAGATTGGAATAAAATAAGTGCAAAAGGCCAAAAAAGAAACTTATCTGATTGATATCAGCTGGATATCACGAGCTATACACGTGACTTAATAACTGAAAGTTGTTAGGAATATTTTGTTATTTTGTTAAAGGTTTGTTATAGCTGTTTCCCGCCTAGTGATGTAGTTGTATATATTGGCTGGCTCAGGGCTGAAATGGGGATGTCTGGCATTAATGAATAATTCTCTCTCTGTCTCTCTCTCTCTCTCTCTACAATTCTTTATTCTCTCTTTCTTTTACCGCTCTGGTTGGTGCCATTCTTCTTCGAGGCAGGTCCCTCCTGGAACTTTGTTATCAATTGGTATCAGAGCATTCGATCCTGAACCCTAGTTTTTGAATTTCGACTGATTGGTTTGAATCCCCAATTGGTCTAGCTTCACTACAACAAACATAATTTTTCTTTGTTCATTGATTGATTGGCTTACTTCTCCAATCAATCCAGCTTCCTCTTGAATTCAGCATTTGAGTGTGCTGCTTTCAGAACATTCATGGTAATATCGGACAACATAAGTTTTGCTAGTGAGCAGAAAAAATTAGAAGAATTTTGTCAAGATCTGCAACATTCTTGGGTAGAATTCCAAAAGGAAGTGAAGGAACAATTTTTCGTTCATCAAGAATAGCAAGACAGGACTGACAGTCAACTCAGTGAGCTAATTACTGGATTGAGTAGGTAGGTGTTGCAAATTTTCATGAGAGTTAATGAATCTGTGGGATCTTCACAAGGGGGGTCAAGTGTACTAGAGGATATCTAAAGTCGAATTCCAAGATTTGACGATAGGGATGTGCAGGGCTGGATATACAGATATGAGCAATTTTTCGAGGTGGATGATACTCCTGTGGGACCCATGGTCAAGATTACTGCAATTCATCTTGAAGGGAAGACACTAGTGTGGCACCAGACTCACATGAAGGCAATCCCTGCTGGACAATGACCTTCTTGGAGGGATTAAAAGCATGTAATATCGGGGAGGTTTGGTAAGCAACCTTCTAATGATCTATTGGCTGAGTTGATGCAATTAACCCAAGTAGCTTCAGTTGAACAATATCAAGACTCGTTTGATGCCTAACTGACTAGCATTGATGATTTGCCTGTGATTCATGCCATAAGCTATTTTTTAAGTGGTTATCTAGTGAAATACAAAGTGCAGTGAGGATATTTAAACCTACCGCTTTGCATGATGCTTAGTGCTTGGCCAAATTACAAGAGGCTACCCCTTCTATCCACAAAGAGAAATAAGCCCATTCTTGAAAACCCAATGTCGGGTTCAAATGCATACAGACACCCATCCTCAATTTCTAATTATTCCACGGGTAGAGCAATTGCACCAGCTACAGTATCCCTCTCTGGCAACAACTTTAGCCAGAATAGTACCAATTTCAGGCCTAGAAGACCTGGAAAATCCTTAAATGCTCAAGATGTTAAGGATATGAGAGCTAATAATATTTGTTTCTACTGTGATGAAAGATATACTCTAGGGCATAAGTGTAAGGCCCAAATTTATAGACTGGAGTTACTGGAAGAAGCAGATCAAGAAGAAAAAGAGGAATGCTCTGAGGACTACAGTGAGCACCAGGATGTAGGGGGGAGAACTTCCCTATATCTCTATGCATGCCATTGCTGGAGTTAATACATACTGAACTATGAGAGTTACAGGCAAAGTCAAGAGGAGACCCTTGTATATATTGATAGATTCTAGGAGCACTCATAATTTTTTAGCCATTGCTACAGCTAAGAAGCTCAATTGTGATGTTAGAAGTACAGTTCCATTACAAGTATCAGTAGCTAATAGAGCAAAGCTAGTCAGTGCAGCCATGTGCAAAGGGTTTACTTGGTCCTTACATGGAGAACTCTTTAGTTCTAATGTGATGTTATTGCCTTGGGAAGTTGTGAAATGCTTTTGGAGGTATAACGACTAGCAAGCTTGGGGCAGATCATGTGGGATTTTGATGAATTGAAGATAGAATTCAACTATCAAGGTAAAAGAATGATGCTATGGGGTAACAGGACTACTGTAATACAATGGATGGAAGGGAAGAGGGTGTTGAGTACCCTAAACTTGGCTAGTTCATCTCAACTGTTTGCTACCCAAGTGCAGTCAGTGTACCAGACACCTGTAACTTATGATTCTGAGGTACTTGAGCCTCAATTATCTTTCTACAATTATCTTTCTTTCTAGAGGAATATGCTGATGTCTTTGTTGAACCAAAGGCTTCACCTCCTCATAGAAGTCATGATCATCAAATTATCCTCAAGGAGGGAACCTCACCAGTGAATGTGAGGCCATACGGATATCCTACATTATAGAAAGATATCATTGAAAACATTGTAAAGGAAATGCTAGAAACTAGAGCGGTAAGAGCCAGCCAAAGTCCTTATTCCTCTCCCATTGCATTGGCCAAAAAGAAGGATGGTATATAGAGGATGTATGTAGATTATAGGGAACTTAACAAGCACACTATTAAGAATAACTTCGCTATTCCAGTGATAGAGGAACTATTGGACGAATTACTTGGTTCTCAATTTTTCACCATGATTGGCTTAAGGGTTGGATATTGGCAAGTGAGGATGGCACCTAATGATATTACCAAAACTGCCTTCAGAACTCATGAAGGACATTATGAATTTATAGTTATGCGTTTTGGCCTAACTAATGCTCCCTCAACATTTCAACCTCTCATGAATCATGTATTCAAGCTTTATTTCAGGAAATTTATTCTGATATTTTTTGATGACAGCTTGATCTTTAGGCCCACATATGGGTTGCATCTTTCCCATTTGAGAACAGCTTTTGAGTTGCTAAGAGCAAATACATTATTTGCTAAGAAGAGTAAATGTTCCTTTGCGGCCACACAAATTGAATACTTAGGGCATATCATTTCCAGCCAGGGAGTAGCTACTGATCCCAAGAAAATTGAGGCCATGTTGTCTTGGCCTATCCCAGTCACAGCCAAGCAATTGAGAGGGTTTCTGGGCTTGATAGGGTACTACAGGAAGTTTATTAAGGGCTATGGAGCAATCAACAAACCTTTAACAGAATTACTGAAAAAGACTCCTTTCAGTGGAATCCAGCAGCTGAGGAAGCCTTCAAGAAACTTAAGTAAGCCATGGTGTCCACACCTGTGCTAACTTTACCATATTTTAAGAAAGAATTTATTATTAAAACTAATGCTTCTGGAAATAGAATAGGAGTTGTCCTTGTGCAAGAAGGACACCCTATTGCATACATTAGCAAAACCTTGGCCATAAGACACCAAGGTCTATTAGCATAAGAGAAAGAGTTACTAGCCATGATATATGCTGTAGAAAAATGGAAGCGTTACCTGATTAGAAGATATTTTATCATCATAACTGATCACTTTAGCCTTAATTATTTGTTAGAACAGAAGATTTTAACCCTCTTTTAGAGCAACCTACTTCCCAAGTTGATGGGGTTGGATTATGCCATAGTGTACAAGAAGGGTACTAATAATTCTGCTGCAGATGTCCTTTCAAGGAATTCAGGTGCTGAGATGATGGAGACTATTTTAAGCACTATAGACAGTGACTTGCTGCAATAGATATAAAACAATTGATCATATGATCAGCATGTTCAGAGTATCATCTCATCTTTGTCTCAATTTCCTCAATCCTTTCCTAAATATACATAGAGCCATGAAGTGCTCAAGAGGAAGGGGAAGTTAGTGGTTGGGAACGATGGCAGGTTGAGGCAATAGATCATCAAATTGGCGCATGATTCACCTTATGGGGGACATTCAGGGGTTGAGTTTACCAATAAGAAACTTTCTAGTTGGTTTTATTGGAAGGGTATGAGGAAGGACGTAAGAAATTGGGTACGAGCTTGTGAGATTTGCTAGAGATGTAAACCAATTTTACAGTCCCCTACTGGGACATTACAGCCATTGCCTATCCCAGAGGGGGTGTGGATGGATATTTCAGTGGACTTTGTTAAAGGACTAACCCCATCTAGAGGCAAGGACACCATACTGGTGGTAGTGGATAGGCTAAGTAAATATGCTCACTTCCTGGGACTATCTTACACTTTTACTACTGCAGGAGTTGCCCAAGTTTTTTTAAAAATGTCTTTAAGTTGCATGGTCTACCAAGAACCATTGTTAGTGATAGAGATAAGGTATTCCTGAGTAGCTTTTGGACTGAGCTTTTCACACTGCAAAGCGTGAATCTGCATATGTCCAATGCTTACCATCCTCAAATAGATGGTTAAACAGAGGTGGTAAATCAATGCCTTGAAACTCACTTGAGATGCATGATAGTGGAGAGAACAAGAGAGTGGGCACTATGGCTTCTATTGGCTGAATGGTGGTACAACACCAATTGGCACTCAGCCATTAATACCACTCCATATGAGGTGGTGTATGGACAACCACCCTCACTGCACGTTCCCTACATTATTGGGGATAGTAAGGTAGAAGTGGTGGACAAGAGCTTAAGAACCAGGGGGAATGCATCAGGATGTTGAAGTTCCACTTAAAAAGGGCCCAGGATAGAATGAAGACACAGGCTAACAAACATAGGATTGAAAAGGAGCTACAAATTGGGGACTTGGTCTATGTTAGACTACAACCTTATAGACAAGTTCAGTGAAACTGAGGATTTGACATAAATTAGCTGCTAAATTCTTTAGGCCCTTCCCAGTTATTGCTAGAATAGGGCAGGCAGCATACAAGTTGCAATTACCAACTTCCAGGATATATCTAGTTTTCCATGTGTCTCAGCTGAAGAAGCATGTGGGAGTAGCACCAACGCAAAGCTCTTTGCCAGAAGCCAATGAAGAAGGGCTGATCAAGGTTGAACCAATAGCAGTTTTGAGCAGGAAATTGGGAAAGCAGGGGAACCATGCTGTGGTTTATGTCCTTATCCACTGGTCCAACACTCCTAAGGAATAAGCAACATGGGAGCTGTATTCTGACATTGAGAAGAGATTTCCAACTTCAACCCGCAAGCTTGAGGACAAGCTTTCACTTAAGGGGGAAGGATTGATGTCAACTGGATATCAAAAACTATACACGTGACTCAATAACCGAAAGTTGTTAGGAATATTTTGTTGTTCTGTTAAAGCTTTGTTATAACTGTTTCTCACTAAGTGATGGAATTGCATATATTGGCTGGCTCAAGGCTGAAATTGGGATGTCTGGCATCAATGAATAATTCTCTCTCTCTCTCTCTCTCTCTCTCTCTCTCTCTTTAATTCTCTATTCTCTCTCTCTTTTCCCGCTCTAGTTGTCACCATTCTTCTCCAAGGCAGGTCCCTCCTGGAAGTTTGGTATCACTGATGTGAATTGAGAAGTAACGAACTTACCTGGGATATGTTCCTGAAATCTGGTATCAAAGAACTACAATTACTTGGCTTTGTGGATAATCGGCATGGCTCGAAGTAGCGACTTAATATGCACAAAGGGTCGAAGACAAAATCAGGACTTGCATGTAAAGTCTTGTGAACATGCAGACAAAGTCGAATAGGCCTGTAGTGACCCCAAACCAACACAAACATTGAAGACTTTGCCAAATGATAAACGGCAATTGTTAGATCTAAGTTGGGTGCTACTCTGGGTCTTTGATGAAGCCAGGTTACATGGTGTGCTAGGCTGCTACAAGCTGCAATTCGATGCAGAGTAGCAAATCGCAGTCACAAACCTAGCAAAATGCTTTGGATGAGACCAGAACTGTGGGGAAATCAATCGGATACGGTTGCTACACCACAGAGTAGACATGTTTAACACATAAAGTTTCAATTTGGGAGTTCTTTTTCCCTCATTGAATTTTCGATTTTTCCTGTAGTTTCTATGTGTCAGTATTCATCTTCGTGTGTTTAAGATTTCATCAATTTGTACCTTTATGTTCTATCCGTCACTAATGTTAACTGATAACTAAGGCGGGAAAAAAATGAACAACCAATCGCATGTTCTACTATTAAATTTTAATGGATTCTTGAAGTACTTAGATTAATTACAATTTTATATAAGTGACTTAGCCCCTTTTCTATTGGATAGAGAGGACGGACAATAGTTAATCTTGCAGTTCGCTAGATTTGAAATTCTTTAACAATTTCAAATCTTAACTATTAAATGTATGGACGTCAAGATAGTTGTATTCATTCAATTGTAGAGGATACTCTTCCTTGCATATTCCATTATTTGCCTAAGAGTAATCCAAGACTTTGCATTCTTAGATAATTAACTGTCACAATCATGGCTAGGTAGTTAGTCACAAAACTTTTTTTTTCCTTTGGTTTAGAGGAGGCTCAATAACTAATATAATATAATAGAAAGAGGAGGTTAAGCAAATAACCCATCAATTCAACATCAAATTGTTAATTACTATCTAGATAAGGAAAAAAAAAGCATACTTTCTAACTATTCTTGGCATTGATCGTGCCTATGTTACAATAATCCATGTTATATTCATGAGATGTGTCATGGGTTTTTTTTTTTTTTTTTTGGGACAACATATTTTATATGTATGTATTACAAACCAATGATATGCACAATGAAGCTTAACACATGCTGATGGGAAATATAGGATATACGCTAATCATATATAGAAGTTGAATTACCAACACAGTTGGTATAAATAGTTTAAAACTTGTCATCCTTAGACAAAGTTTCGCGTTTGAGTCTTGTAAGTTGAGAAAATCTATAACGGACGAGTCTTTTCATCTTGAGCTAACAGTAGCTTAACTCTGATGACAGAGACCCTATGACCAAAAATTAAAAAGCAAAAGTTGAGTATGCAAATTGTATGGGTAACATTATACTTTTGTTCTTGCCAATCATAGATGTTAGTAAATTAACAACATTTGTTTTGTAAGGCAAATTATGAGCATGTATGTAAATTAGGGCTGCCAAAAAGGTCTAGTCAAACTTAAATTTGTTGAGAAATTCTCGACCTGAACCTAACCCGCTTATTAAACGGGTTGAAAATCTTGACTTGTGCCTGTTTATTTTTTAAATGCGTTGACATGAAATATACCCATTAACCCATTTAATATAAATGGCTCAAGTTCAGGTTATCCAGTTATTCATTTACATGCTTAACATTTTAAGTAAAATATGATTATCGAACGATATAAATCAATATCTTAAGTTCAATATATCATCATAATGCAACCATTGTCCATGATCCATAAGAAACATAATCACAAAGCAAAGAGTGACTTGATTAAACCCCACATTTTCACAATTTTCCTCAAAAAGCACATGGTAATTGGATGAACATGTCAACTTATTTAACCCATTTAATTAAACGGGTTAAATACGTATTTTTTCGTATCAAAATTTTCAACATGTACCTATCCCAATTAATTAAACGAGTTAAATGGGTCAACCCATTTAATTAAACAAGTTAAAAATCTTTACTTAAATCCACTTAATTTCGTATTTGGTTCAAGACGGTGATTGTATCGGGTTAACTTTTGACAGCCCTTATATTCTAAACTATAACATTTCAAACCAAAATTATGAAATTCATCACATAATAAAACAAACGCCATTTAACAAATGTCTAAGAAAAGATGATATACGAAGTTGTTTACATAAATTATACTCATGCTTGAAGTAATTAAAAAGAATTAATTAAAAAGAATTAATATGTTCAATATATTTCTATCTCCCATAATTTACAAGCAATTTTAACTTTATGTTTTAAAAAGAAAATAATGCCTTCTTATTGATTACGATCATATGTTAAATATTATAATAAAACGAATTACGTAATTGTCTAGTCACATATCCAAGGGGGAGAAACACAATATAAGTACAGCACGTTGAAGAGAAAGAGCTAATATCGTTTTTAATTCAAATTGAAGAAATCTCTCACTATGGATGAGTCCATAGATTTTCTTTTGTTGTTAGATCACATGATCTACTCCTATATATTGTTTATTTAATTTTATGGTTTTTAATTTGTAGACATGTCTTTTATTCGGACTCTAACGCATACAAAAGTCTAATGTCTACGTATATGTTTTCACATAGCATGTTTATCTTTCTATGGTGTAATTTGGATAAACCCACCACAAGAAAAAAAAAATTCAGAGGTACTACACAGATAAAATTAAAAAGAAATCAACATAAGCTTTGCTGTAATGCCCCAACACTTCCTAAACCGTGGACTGTTACCAGTAACGACTTCAGTGATTGTTGATTGACCCCACATATCACCACAAACCTTTCTAGTGTGCTTCGCTTTGGCTCATATGCTACTTGGGAAAACTTTCAAGGAGGTCGCCTATCCCAAGACTACTCCACAACAAGCATGTTAGACGTGGAGTTCTTAAGAGTGGAATTTCGAAAAGGAAGGTGCACCCTATGTGGTGGTATAAGTAGTTGTATCAAATCGTTTAAATTTCTCCTTTTTACCATGCTTTGTGCTACAATAACTATTACTCTTCCCTCAAAGCAAATTTAAGGTTGAGAAGTTGGGCTTAGCTCTTCACTAGTGTTACAAATGATATCAGCATTGACCTGCAACTATGAATTGTGCCAATGGACGTCAGAGACCCTGGCCTTCACCTAATAGTGCAAAGATATTGGGAGTGAACCTTCAGTCGAAAGGACTTGCGAGTTTGTTGTTTAGCAAAGTACAGCAAGGACATTGTGCTTTTCAAGTGTTGGAGATGCTAACACCGTAGGTATTATGCAAAGTGAGGTTTAAGGGATTTGATATGACTAGTTATATTGCCAAATGCACCTTTCTTTTCGGGTGCCCACTTTTAACAACTTCATAACTAAGCATGGTTCTTGTGTAGTCTTAGGATACGTGACCTCTTGGGAAGTTTTCTCAGGCAACAAGTAACCTCTTGGATAGTTTTTCTAGGTGGCATGTAAGTAATGATGAAGTATGCTAGAAAGACTTGTAATGATTTGTAAAGTCAATCGACAACCATTAAAGCCATTACCAGTAACAGTCTGCGGCCCGGGAAGGGTTGGCCCATTACACTTGCACAACAAGGACTTACCACTAGTTAAAAACTATTTTAAAGATAGACATGAAAATGATACGATTATCAAGTGGTTCATCCTAAAACAGTATGATTACCTTCTAATTTTTTATATTCTCATACTCCATAATCCGACTTGACCCTCGAAGTCATCAGATTTAATTATTTTTTAAAAAAAGATTTAGAGGATTTTGAATATACTGCACTTTGAAGGTAATAGACAATAATACTTCCAACTTTAGAGTTGGATATCTGTGCATCAGACTATCAGTCTATTTACTATTTATACATCAAAACCAAGTTTGAATGTGTTTTTATTGATGTAATGCAAGACTTTACAATGTTATATAGTTGCGCATGTAAAATGCATGAATTTTTAAGTGTATTCAATTGTATACGTTTAATATGTACTTATGCCGCCAAGCAAAAAAAACCTTTTTCGGTCTTCGTACATAAACAATAAATAGGCCAAGAAAATAGTACATGAACATCCAAGTTTAAAGTTGAGAATATTATCATTCAATACCCCTAAAATACAATATATTAACGTTCAAAAATTTAAAAACTTAAATCCAAATAAAATATCGATTATTTATTGAGATAGGATATGGATAAGCGATAACAATATAATTGACATGCAGTATCTTTGAATTGTTGACATTAAGATATTCTAAACAAGGGTGAACCAACTTTTGGAATTTGATTTTGGAGAATTATGTGGGGCTTGTTGCAGTGCCTACAAATTAAATAACCTAAATACCTTTATAATTAAATATTAAGAACTATAGATAGGGCAAGTAGGGTCGATTCCACGAGGAAATCGATTTAAGTTACAAATTAAATATTCTCATAAAAAAAATACAAAAGTAAAAACTACTAATATTTAACTCTATGACTCGATCAATCACAAAAAAAAAAACAAATTTGGGGGGTTGTAATTGGATGTAATATTTATATATCTAACTAACTATATAATTAAATTATTGAGCACCAAAATTATAAATTCATAATAAAATTTATGCTGAATAAAAGACAACAAATATCACTGAATTAGAAAATT
>NCQV01110197.1:19748-30459 GCA_002740545.1 Lophocereus schottii | reverse complement strand
TGTATGTCCTAAACTAAAATGTGCTACTTGATGCAAGCTGCTCAGTATCTTCAAACTTGTAACCTTCATATACCTCTGACAGCATTTCTCGACAAGGAACTATGGCTCCAAGCTTGATGCATGCTAGAAATGCACCAGACAGCTTACGGTGAAGACTATAGGCCTCATCAGGTGGGGGAGTCAATCTGTGTTTCAGCATTGTTGCTCCTAGATTTGAAATGCTGTTAGTAATATTGTTGGCCCGAAAATCATAGCCACCGGCTTTTGAGAATGGTAAACCAACAACAAAACCAGCCTGAACATGAGCATCCAACATTATCTTCGACTCCTCCCCTGTCAAGAAGCCAAGGCTCCTAGACATCTCTATTATACCATCTCTATCGCAATTTGCACAGGCAATAACCTGACAATATGAGTTTGTTCAAATAGAAATCAAATTGTTAGACTAAGAATATCATAATATGGTGTAGAAAAGAAGTATCATGGATAGCCTAGGACACACAACACATATTGAACCTAGAACATGGTTTCACCCCAACTTTTCACACCCTGCCCTGTAACTTTCGGGTTTCCTCTACTGGAAGATTTCAAAGCTTAGAAGACTTGGGATATTGATAGTGCTTCTCAGTTAACAGAACTAGGAGTTGGATATCCTTTTTTCTTGAGGTTGCACATGGCACATCCCACACCTCCCCCTGGGGGGGTGGTTGGGGTTTTCAACTGCTTCACTATGGGATTTGTTGATCACAGGAGAGCCGCATAATAATACACAGAGGAAGAGCTTACCATTCTTAAATAATCATCTACAAAGGTTTTCGGATAATCTCGGGCTGCGCCAAAGTCTATGAGATTTATCACTCTTGACTTCTCATCATACAAATAATTGCCCCAATTTGGGTCAGTCTGCACGAAAGCAAGCACATGAGTATATTTTCTTTGTTTCCTTCATTTTAAAGATTGATATGACTTCACTGCATGGAGAAAATTAAGGACATAAGAATCAAAAAATAATTTTCCTTTTATAGAAGTCCCTGCAGGTCTAAGTTGATAAAGAAACAATTCTCACTAAAGACCAATAAAAACCAACAAAAATGAGAAGCTTCTCTTTTTGTCATCGCTTTCCTCGCTTCGTTGCATCTTTTCTCTTTGGATTCTTTAATCTGAGCCCCGGAGGGAGCCATTTCCCCCTTTTGTGTTCTAGTTTTTCACTATTTATTCATCATGATCGGTTTCATAAGGCCAGTGCTTGTTAGATTGTCTCTAGGGCTAACTTTGTCATTCCCCACAGCTTCTGCTTTTATACTTGGCTATGTCCTAACCTTGAGTAAATGCATAGTTTTAAAAGGCGCAAGGCGCACCGAGGTGCATAAGGTCCCAAGGAGCAAGGCACAAGGTGCGAGGCGAAGGTGCATGCACCACAGATGTGAGACACACTTCTATGGGAAAATGTTTAAAAGTCACTCACATTTCACAAAGCACATTTCAATATAACTAATAATACCGCCAAATGCATCAATATATGTTACATGTTATATTATCATCATAGTTCTCCAGAACACACTTACCGAAGGAAAGAAAAGAAGAAAAAAGGCAAAGATAAGGCCGAGCAAAAGAAGAAAAAGGGTGAAGATATAGCCTTCCATCCTTAGGCACACCTCATCCTCTCAGAGGCGCTGACCTGGTTCCATCACACCAAGGCACACTTTTTAAACGAAAAGTAAATGCAGTGAGCTTCAATTGGTCATATTGTCATTGTTCATTGAAAGTTTGTACTTACCTGTGTTTGAATTTGACGGGAGTTTTATATCAATCTTTTCCATGCCTTGTTTGTGTCAATTGTCAAACATAGTTCATGTTCCCTTAGTGTTCTCCTATCTCATGGACTTCTCTACCAACAATCCTATACTTCAGGCATGTCTTATTGTAAAGGTTGGGGTATGAAGAGCAAGGAAGCGACTCATTTGTGTTTTGGGACTCAGAATGTGGCGAAACTTCAAGTTGAAGAAAACCAAGCTATGATACAAAGCTAAATTATAGCGTGTATCCAAGAGACTTAAGTGGATGCGATTGAAGGCTCATGATTGACAGGTTTAAGTTATGGTAGTCATCCATAGAAAAAGGAATGCACTTGGTATTACTCTGCATAAGGAGTTGCAGATCAAGTATAGGCACAACCAAAAAAAAAAAAAAAATGACAACATTATGGCAATTAAACTAGCTCACGGACGTGAGATTATCAATTTTCCATAACTAGTGCTTTCATGGTACAACCAATGAATTCTACTATAATTTACTTTCTCATCGAATTTCTAGTTTTGGGGGCCAGGGAAGGGTGGGGGGGAGCAGGGTTAAAAAAGGTTCCATCTGTGACATAGTTATCAGATGGAGTCTGAAACCCATGCCACTAGATGAAGTGACGAACATCGGATACCAAACTGAAAACATGCACAAAAGTAAAGCATATTCATGTCTACATGTGACTTATATAGACAGAACTCTGAAAGAAAAGGAATAAAATGCAAATGAATGAGGAAATTGCCTGCATAAAGCGGAAGATAAACAATTCCATCAATGTAAGCTCCAGTAACTTCTTCCCGACATAATTGCGAGTCTCCTGATCTAGTAATGCCACTTTATCAATGGTTATACCTGACAATGAATCAATTATTTTCGCTTAGCATTTGCCAAGATAAAATGTAATAATCCTGTTAACTGCAACAGCGAAAAGTGAACAATAATTTAAATGTTAACTAATAATTCCTACACAAATAAACAAAAATAACACAAACTAATAAATTGTTTGCTAGGTTTAGGAAGAAAACTAAATTAAATGCTCATTAAATGTCGAGGGGCAGTATCTTAGGTGTGGAAATAGAAGGAAAGTACAAAATGGAAGATAAACAACATAAAGAGAATAGTCTAAGTATTTCTTGGTGTCAAGCGCGTAAGGACTAAGGAGGAAAGTGGCCAGCAGGAGAGCAAGTTTTTGGACTTGGGGTAAAGTCACAGAAGGCTTAGCTCCCATTACCTACTGCATTTATAACTATGGATCCCATCACTTGCGGGTTCAGGGAGGCCACAATCAAAATGACTGTCCAAAATGTCCAAAAGATCGAGGCCACTGTACAACAACCAAAATACCAAGTATGCAGTCATGTCTACTGCTATTAAAAATCAACTTAACTTGTATGAGCTAAGAGAATTGCAATGAAGTTTGGAATTCAACTGTACTCATAGGCATGCAACAACTACGAAGCAGCACAAGTTATACGCCTGGATTGGGCTCTCAGAGTCCAAGGTGCAGATCTCTAGAAAATAGAAATATATATGTAACTAGTAACTACCATATTAGGCTTAGCAGATAGCATCACAGAAGACCAAAAAGTAGCAAGTACAAATTGGTAAAAAGAAAATTGAAAAAAACACTTGCAGAAACATAAGTCAGGATTTAGTATGACTGAATACGAAGACAAGAAGAGCAACGTATCCAAGTTGGCCATGGATTAACACAAAAATAAATTGAAGGAAGAAAGCAAATTGATCATGCTTATCTGAGAATAAATGACCTGTGAAGCCCCAGGGCGATGTATGGATAAGGACAAGGTGAATAAGTAACTCTATTACATGAGGAGGCAAGATCAGAAGTCTATCTCAACGTTCTTGGGGCCTTTTTCACCACACTTACAAAAAAAGATAGCTAAACAAGCAATCCACTCGAGTATTTGCTCTCCTAGCACCTTTCCAGTTCTTTAATTCACTAGGAAGAATGACTTGAAACCCATCTAATTGGAATCCCCAAATATATATGGAGTGAAGAGCGCATCGGGATCTTTGGACAACTGAAATTCAAATTGCACAGGGAATTGCAAAGTTAGATACCAAAACAAAACCAGGGAAAATAAACACCTGTCTCATCCGTGACTACAATATGCGGAGACGGACGCAAAGGCAGGAATGCAAAAGAGAGATAATATCAACCAACAAATCATTATGAGATCTTTGGATTGCCTTGTTATATCCAAACCCAATTCAATCACCCAGAGCCCCTGGCAGCCAAACAGGTGAGGAGATGTAGTAGCCTTACGTCTGAATTATAGACAAGCTACTTCCATTATACTATACCTTACAGTAAAAACATTTCGACAGCCAAAATTACTATATGGACAAAAAGGAGAAAAGAGCTTCTGGAGACATTTTGCCATAGTCCACAACAATACAAGGTGACAAGATTACAATCCACAACAATACAAGGTGAGAAGATTACAACCAAGATTCTTTTAAGCCATTCAAAAGCTTATTGCTATGCTTGGCAATGCTTGTAATTCCCCTCTGCCCCAAAATAATGGTCTCTGTTTCCTTTCGTAGATGTCCCAAAATAAAAGTCCTTACTATCATGAGTATTAAAAGTCCTCTCTCTTAGAATTAATAAAATACACTGCATTATACAGTGTTCCCTTAAAAATTTTCATTACCTAGGCAGGACACTTATTTTGGGATGGATGGAGTGTTTTTCCCCCCTTGACATTGCACTGTGCACACTACCTAGGCAAGCATCTTGTTTGCATTTTATTGCGAAGTTCATCATTTTTAAGTTCATCATTATTCAGGCCTAGGTCTACCATACCAACATAAAACACATCACCAAGCTCAACTTGCTATCAAAATTCAGCAATATGGTTTAACATTGGCAGATTCAACATTGGTAAGGGCTAGTTCACATCGATTTGACTTGTTATTTTGCAAACAAAAACAGGTTTATTATATTAAAAAATAAGACACATGTTCATTACTTACAGATTCATAATATATAAGTTAACCATACATAAAAAGTAAGGTTCATTATTTTGGGTGAGAAAAGTAAGGTTCATTATTTAGGAGAAATCCAGGTTCCTCATTTATTCATGACAGGATCATCAGTTTGTACTCTCATCAATCATAAACACTCAAGTTCACAAGGCTACGGTCATCCAAAAAATCTTTTTTTAATTTTTTGGTAGTTCATCATATTGTTACCCCAGTTGCAAATATCTTATTTTTTGTTTCAGTAGTTCTGTCACTAGTTCATCATTTTATTAGCCAGCAGGTAGGGTGGAAAAAAATAAAAATTGAAAATAAAAAAAATCAATACGAAATGTATTAATGTCACCCTGGAAAAAAAAAATTAATAAAATAAGCACAATGTAAACCTAGCATCATGTTAGCCTACATTGAATCACTTAACAGAAGTGGCATGCTAGACCACTACGAGCCATAACTGCCTTTTCACTCCTCCCCCACCACCTTCTCACTCCCTGTGTAATTACCCGTATGGCCGTATCCTTAAACATAAGATCTCAGTGCTGGTAAGATCTCTCGCCTGCCTTTACTCTCAACAATGTCTAGCTGATTGCCAAGAGGCCACCCAAAATAAGATGTTTAGAGGAATGGGATGGGGTCATGGGGCTTGTAGGAGGGGGGCAATGTCGAAAGGAAGGAGGACCACTGAAGATGGGTTGAATTGGGTTTGCCAACCCATTTAATATAACAGTCTGATTGCAGGTTGGCTTTGAAAACAACTTAAATTTACTAAAAACCATCAAATTACTTATTTTCTTGCAATAAGATCAAAATGTGCAGACTTCGGGTGTGCGCTAACATGGTTCAAGTTATTAATGCTATTCTCACGTCCATCAAGAGCCTAACTTGACCTCATTTTGTTAGACAAGAGACTCAAAACTGAAATAACTTAGCCAGGTGATTTAAGACAAAAACGAACACGATCCCCTCAAAAAAGAAAAGGCAGGAAAAAAGGAGGAATCAACAAAGACGATAACTCATATGATAGAACATTACAACTACAAAGGGGGAGGGGGAATGTACTTTAATAAGTTGTCAACATAGCCAATTTTCAAAAATAAGGCTGTGTTTGGTTAGAGGGAAAATCTTTTCATGAAAAGTTAGAATCCAATTTCTAGTGTTTAGCAAGGTCATGAGCAAAAATCATCTTATGGGAAAATCATTTTCACCTAGCTTAAAGAAAATGCATTTACATTTTCAAACAACAGAAAATTCTTCTCTCACTCACTTTACTGCCATGGAGATCCAACTGCATTAGCAGTGTTGCATCTGCAGTACCCATAGCAGTGCACACTGTACCAACATTTTAGGTCTATGTAGGATGGCCATCATTTCTTTGGACCATTGGATGGCTCTCTTTCTCTTCACTCTGCGAGGCTCTGTGTTTTCGCCCTCTCTGTGTCTCTGATCTTGTCTGGTATTCTAGTGATCTGATATGAAGTTTTTCTTTTAATCTCTCTCCTCTTTTATTACATTGTTGCATGACAGAGACAGATAGGAGAGTGAGGCTCTGTGTTTTCGCCCTCTCTGTGTCTCTGATCTTGTCTGGTATTCTAGTGATCTGATATGAAGTTTATCTTTTAATCTCTCTCCTCTTTTATTACATTGTTGCATGACAGAGACAGAGAGGAAAGTGGACACCTAGAGGAAACTTTTATGCGTCTGATTGGTTGATTTAACTAAAGGATTAGCTACTACCTACAACTTCCCCCGACCAAACTCAACCTAAGATTGGAGTTGACTTGCTTCAACACGACTGGGTTACCACGATTCTAGGCAGCCAAGAATGAGCCACGAAAAGAGGAGCGCAGTTATCAGCTTGGGGAAGTGGGAAATTTTTTAAACCGAACTCAAGGCATGTTAACTGCATAATTTTAAGATTGCGCAATGAAATGCAGAAAGAACAAAAAAGTTACAAAATGAAAACATAAGAAATACATCAAAGAGTATAAGGCTAGTACCGGAAACAAGTTCTGTAGTCAGGACTTTTTTACTTGATAACTCTTTCACGACCGAAGGCACATAAAACCCTTCTCTGTCAGAAATGAGGTTCCTAAATCGAATTTGGTTTCCTGCTTCCAACTCATAGTCACATTCACGTGATAATTCTTCTTTAGCAACCTGAAAAAACAATAAATTTGTGAGATAAATGAACACATAATTATCCGAAGTTTCAAGCATCCTGGACTGACCACATAGCACAGTGTTGCACGTCCAGAAAGGTGGTTAGTATTGAAATCAAACTCAGGAAAACCTCCAGTCTTCACATTTCACAGCGATCAGTAGAAAATCATGATAGATATCCATTAAACTCAACTGCTTTTCACTTCTACTTTCATGCAGTGGAAACAATTGTCCATGAACATAGCAAGACATGTGATGTAGGATGCTATGAGAGCAATTCCTACCAAGGGGAATAATTGATATAGGGGGCTCTAAGAGCAATTCCTACGGAAAAAATTCTCACATAAAAGAAATATTAATTCACTCAAATGAATCAATAATCATTCATAATCTACCTTGGTTTATATAACCAAGAGGCTAACTAGTATTAGGAAACCTAAAATCTAAATTCAAATCTAGTAACCCGAAAATTCTAAATTCAAATCCAGAACCCCAAAATTCGCACCACTAGGTGGGGTGGGGGGGTCTGATGTAGCAGCCCTACCCCTGAATTACAAAATTATAGAGAGACTGGTTCCGATTGACCCCAGATTTAAAAGGCCATAAACCATCTACCACTCCCAGAAACGAAGCAAAGAAAGTTTAGATAGGCATTTTGCTTTAGTCCATACAATCCAAGCTTAAAAACTAGTCCACACTTGCATTTTTCAGCGACATAGATTTTGGACGAATTAGAAAACCTAAAATATAAGACATAAACTACAAAAAGATAAAAATATATAACCTAATATTATCCTTATAGAATAGGAAATAAGATCTCCCTTAAACACTAGAGATATCTTTATTTTGGCCACCTAAGATATGCTATAAAACAAAACATGAAAATAATAAAAAATATGTAAACTTCCTAAAAGAAAGAATGTTTCCTAATAGTCCTTATCTATGTTTGCTTCCTTCATTCTTGCCATGCATTAAAATGTTAACAAGATACCACAGGTACTTGTGCGACTATCAATTTCGTGTATCCATCCCGTGAATTATTAGTCTACTTGGATGTGGACTACTCAACTGTATTGTAGTCCAAGCTTGGACTTTTGACTTAACAAGATGGAAACAGTTAGGACATGTTTGTTTTGACAATATATCTATGACAGATGAAACAACATTCAAGTGCCCCTGAATTTTCGTTAGAAACATTCAGCCGTGCTTTTTCCAAGACCAGCACCTTATGAGGTAGCACCTCTGCTTTTGCCCTTTATGATTTATTTAGATGAGCATACTTAGTTTCCAAATGCATCATTGCTATAGTAGTAGCTATCAACACCTATAGCTCATGGAATACCAGATCCAAATCCATTCTCAGTGGAATGATTTTTATTTTTCTTTGATAAGGAAAATGTAATTTTTTTTTTGGATAAGGAAAAGGTAATATATTAATATAGAAAGATCAGAAGCTCAGCTGCACAGTGAGCATCATAAAAAAGGCTATATACAACCTAAGTATAAACTATTCACACAATCAGCCTGATCAATAGAGGAAGAGCTGAACTTCCCATTCTTCCAAAAGTAGAGAATCTTGATGAAATTCTCTTTCAAACGTTGAAGAGGGGTTTCTACGCTTTCAAAAACTCTTTTGTTTCTCTCTCCAAGTACTCCAAAAAATGACATGAGGTAGGACCATGGCTTCCTCCTCCGTCTTCTTCTTAATTTTCCTATCAAAGGAACCCTCCCAAGCCAAAAAATAGTTCCTAATAGAATCAAGAACAACTCAAGAAATGCCTAAGCAACTGAAAGCTAGATTCAAAAGTATGCTCGCAAACTGACAATGGAGCAATAAATGATCCGTAGATTCAAAGTCCCTTTTACACATGAAGCATCTATTCACCAAAATTTTCCCCCCTTTTTGTAAGTTGTCACACGTTAGTATGTTCCCATGTGTAGCTTCCTATACAAAGAAAGAAACTTTTAAGTGGCATGAATTTTTAGAGTGCGCTTCACTTTTAGTTACCTCATTTTAGAATATCCTGGAGTTCTACAATCCCAAACTTCTCAAACATTGGTTCAAATGCTTTTCCTTTTTCTTTTCTTTCTTAGATAAGGAGTCCCCCAAATGTAATTTTAGACACATAGGACATTGTAACATTACTCAGAAAAACTCTCTAGTTTCTTCTCTCTTCCAGCCATCTATTACCCAAACACCATCCACGCAATGTCTCAAAAATAATGGTTAACAAATAAGTCTTAAAAAATAAGTGCTTTTTGGATAATCTGACATTCTGCAAATATTGGATCGCACAATCCAGCAAAGAGGAGATTACTAAACGCATCCAATACACAAGACTAAATAAGAATTTCTTACCTCATAAGCAAAGCACAGAATTGTACATAGACACCTCAAGGGAGAACACTTGAGGTTGCTAAATCCATTCACATCTTTTCTCCTTTGGAATTTTGGGTTAATGAATCTAACCTATCCAGACCAAACACAAAAAGGATATATAGGGTATTATCATCACTAAGCTGTCAATGGGAAGTTCAAACTCTCTCGCCCCTAACTCAAGTTCTTAAAGCTGACCACGAAGATCTTGAACCTCCACCAAAAAGGCACGAAAATACAGCTCAAACCAAGGGGATGTTGCCCATGCACAAAAGGGACAAGTACAAAAACATCATGCCCTCAAGCTCTGTGCATAATAGTATCTACAAAATCCAAAATGGTCAAATAGTCCCACCATTTAGAACGTGACTCCAACTTTACAACGTTCTAAAAAAGTAGAGCTTCAAAGTTTGGAAGGGCATTTCTTTGCCCTCAAAAATCCGTCGATTTCCTTCCAAGTGGTGCGCCAAATAGCCATAGGAATCATCTTCCAAACTCCTAAATGCAACGCAAATATTTTCCACAAAGATCTTCTAAAGCATTAAATTAACTCTTTAGCTTCTTAGTTACCATTCACTAAGTCTTTGAAAGAGAGTAAGAAAGCCTTGATAACAACCTCTCCATCAAATGCAATACTATAATCCCAGAAGCATGTGCTCAGGAAAATATATATGAATGTTGACAGACATCAGAAAAAACAGGTTTTATATCATCTATTGAATATATAGATTCAATTATATCACTACGACCATTATCTAGCTTTTCACATATACGATGAATCCTAGTAAATCTTTAAGACAATCACACTACAACAGCTGCAGACTGTAATTTAGATATCCATATATCGCAGCTTATTTATTTCATTAAGTGTTACTATGAAGCATCTGCAACCATTATGCAGCATGTAGCATTTACAAAGAATATTCTTTCTCTATATATTCAGTAATCTACATTGTTTCAGTAGCATCCACAAAGGCACAAACGAGTACCAGAACTACCCAATGTTGACCTCATCACAGCAAGATCCTACTATAGGCAGGTTAGCGGCCCCGCGGGCAAAGAGGTTGTTGCAAAATGATCCCTGGGAAAAGACATAAATGTTTCACAGATTTAAAATACTTGGAAATAATTGTAACCGACCGAGCTAGAATGTAGAATCATCAGCTGTAGACAGTCTTGCCTGCAAACAGCGAGGAAGTTTCCAAGAAAAACACACAATAAAGATTTTATTGATCTAAAACATCAAAAAGAAAAATTGTAATTGCAACAGTACAACAATATCTTACTCCATATCTCAGTAAGTCTCAAAGAGTTTATGTTCCCATGGCCTCAACCAATCACTCCCAACTACCATGAAAGCAATCACAATCTCTC
>NCQV01110190.1:0-14161 GCA_002740545.1 Lophocereus schottii | reverse complement strand
CACTGCCAATCTCCTTGGTGGTAAGTGGGGTGCCCCATGCGCCCCCATGTAAAAAAAAAAAATTTATATGTATATATACTTTGGATTCTTTTGTATTTTCCTTCTAAACTTATGATTTTGATGTGAGATTTTAAGTATAAGGCGTTTGATTCGAATTTATATGATTTTTTAGATTTAAGACCTCAAAGGTTTGACGTTTCAATCGTTTCTTCTCCGAAATCACATCAAGGTGAGCGTTCAATGGTTTTATTATGTTCTTGATGCCATCTTTAGACCTTCCTTAACTTAGACGACTTGGGTTAAGGGAATGGTCATTATATTTCATGTTAGGTTGTCACGAGAATTAGCAATGTGGGCATTGAGGTGAAAAGATCGGGTCTTGGGTTTGAAATTGGTAAGAACATGCCACTGGTTAGGGGCAGAAAATTGACGTATATTTAAAAATTTATTCCAGCTAACCTACTGGTTTAAAAAATCATGAAAATTAGAGGGTAGATGGACCTGCCGTCCTTTGCAGTATGCCTTTTGAGTCAAGGGATTTTAAGCTGTATGAAATGAGTTATGGTTTGTTTAAGGAAGACTGTCAAAACGAAGATAGTCAGGAATAGTTGGCATGTTTTAGGACTTTAAACCTAACTACAGTGGGAAATAGCGAAATCACTAAACGTGAAAGTTATAGTAGACAAGCTTATCTTTCTGTAATGCATAAGAAGTTGAGTTTTGGATGACGAGCGTTAAAGGTATAGGGTTGGAAAGTCGAGTTAGAAAATTAAGGCAGAACCTGCTGGTCTGGAAAGAGGGCTGCACCGACGTTAACTTTGGAAATTCACTTAGGACAGGTGAGTTTGCAAAAAATTATGAAACTTTTAGGGTGGATGTGTCGGGATGTACCGCATAACCTGAATAGAGCAAATTGGGGTAGCGTGGCCTAAGCTATGGTCAATTTACCACGGACTGTCCAGACCAAGATAGTCAGTGACACTGCCAAAAGAAATAAGAAAACGGCCTAGTTCAGACTAGAATCGGGCGAAACCCTGAACCAATGACAAGTGTAGAGGACGGACCAAACTTTCTATATTGGGCTAGAAATTTGAATTCGGGCATTGGGAGCTGTAACACCCCTATCCCCTAGGGCTAAGAGCGTTACGTTTTCTTACTTCCTACTTAATTTTTGAGCTGAACGGATAGAGTTTCCCTTAAAAACTGACTACTTTCAGAAGCCTTACAATAAACCCCTGCAATCAACGAACGCATAAAATATTCTAAAATAAGCTCAACGGCTACACATCGGAGTTCATAACTCAACGAGCAACTCGCTCGGAGTACATCAAATAATATAGTTCATTAATAAAGAAGAAATGAAGGATATAACTCATCGGTTCACACAATTGGAGTGTCGGGATTTGCATCCCAAAATATAGATGATTTCAGTTAAGAAGACAGTCGAATAGTAAGAAGGTTGACACATGTGGCCGTACAGAGCGACTTACAAATAATATGCATTACATGGACTAAAGCACTCGTTTACATACATTTACAAAGTAAGAATACATTCTATTACATTATTAAACTGCAAGACCACTCCACTATGAGCACTCATGACTCCCTTTTGAGTGAGCATAACTTTCATTTGACATAAATGAGTCAATTTCAGCCTGTCACGAGGAAAACCTGGGGAAAAAGGGTAAAGAGTAATTGGATGAGCAATCACACATTCAGTGAGTATTCCCCAACCCTTTAAAAGACAAAACCGTTGTAGGCAGTAATACCATTAATAGCCGCAAGTCACGTGCCTACATATTACTATCGTACCAGGCTATCATCGTCCCCAAGGATGGGTAGTTATCCCTAAACTTTGTTCTAGTTGCTCAAACTCATTCTTAGGTCCCTAAATAACCAAATTTCATTTAAAACTAGGCACGCAAACACATAAGCAAGCAACGAGGGTTAAGCACAAAACTTTCATTTATATATTATGCACATTCAAAGCTTAAATGCTTGATTCATTAAGGACATAGCCATGCCTTTCTTGAATTTTCATCCAAACACTCATTCATAAAATAAGTACAGAATATACACAAAGATCTTCTTTCCTTCTTTCTGAAAACACTTTATTTAACCTCTTAAATTAGCAACATATCATGCATTTAAGCAGTACTATTATCGTATTGAATGATAGAGAGTTTTCGTTAATTCCAACTATGGGTTATGTGACACATTCCATGAATCATGCTTTGTCTATCTAATTCACTTGTGTGAGATACTTAAACATATGGAGTAAGGATCATACAAGGAGCTGTCTTTATCATAACATGCACATTTAAACTTATATGCACGATGCATTACAAGGAAATGGCCATACTTCACTTAGAACTTCATTCATAAGATATACACAAGAAGCTTACTTTCTTTTTTTGAAAACACTTCATTTTAGCCTCTTGAGGCTCACATTCTTCAAAAGAAATCGCTTTTGAAATGGTCCTCTAATCACCCTTATAAGCTTTTCGAATCTCATTCAAACTTAGCCTCTTCAGGGCCCTTAAAAACTTTCCTTGAAATACTTAAAGATGGCGAAATGCCAACTACTTGTTCTCTTTAACTATGAAAATCCTATGGGCATAAGATCGTCATAGAGTGTTGGTTGGGAGAGATCTAGACTCAATCCCAGTGAGACTTGCTTACACTAAGCTCCTGCTCTAGGGATGGCAACTAAATTGGACCTTAACCCTCGTCAGGGACTATAGGGCTTCTCATTACTGGGATCACTCCTTAGGTTAGGGATTGCCCCATACAACAGGTTCACTCCCATCGGATTCCCCTGTTCAAGCGAGTTAACTCCCATCTTATTGTCCCTACGCACGATATCTTAGCCGATTTAAAGTGTATGGCCATAACGACAATAAAGTTTGCTGCCTTTCACAGCGAAATCCTTTTTCATATAACACACACTCTTTCTGTTGAAACTCCTTAGGGATTTCCCCATTATAATAGGTTCACTCCCAAAACTATATTTGTGTAGATAAAATAGGCCATCAATCGCTAATAGTTATGGCTACTATTAATTACAACCACAAAAACCTTCTTTTTCAAACTCACCCTCACTCGCAAGATGCAACTTAATGACATAAAGGGAAGGGTGGGTTCGCACACAATACATTCAAACACTTCATAATTAACATAGCAGAATAAGCCACACATGGCCTCGTAATCTACACGATTACGGTCAATCACAACCCAGACTCCCTTCTCACATGACACCGACCACAAAGAACCTCAAAACTCTCATTAGTTCATCCTCAAGCCATCCGACTACTAACTTGTTTTTCAATTTTATAACCATAGTATATTATCATGAAAGTCAAATGAAATAGTTATGCATAAACTTACCGAGCGAGTAGCAACCACCCAACAACTCGATACAGCATATATAAACATATACATACATTTCCTTAAATTAAGTAAAGTACTCGACGAACTGAAATGAACTAGCAAGGCATGAAGCTAGCTTACATTCATAATTCACATTTAAGGAATAGGCATGCCATGTCATTTTCAAAGCATCACTAACCAACTTAGCATACATCAACTTAAAACACATTTAGGTCATGTCGAGGGCTACTTTTGAGGATAAATCAACTAACTCCATGCTTAGGTGATATCAAATGCTATTTTTAAACATGAGTTAACCAAATTAGCATGCATCGCTTTAAAACATTGTTTACTCATATAATAGCCAATTTGCTAAACATGAAATCCACAAATTCTGACAAATCACATAACATACTTTCTGCCCAACTAAGGAGATTATTCTAACCTAAGTTAAGTGTCATTTCAGGGCTAAAATCAGTTCGATCTTGAGCAACTTCTGGACAGCCTATACACGCTTCATCTAAGCCTGAATTTAGTCGATCTAAACATGCATAAACTAGTGTGAAAATCAGTGCAATTCCAAATAACACTCGAACAGCCTACACATGCATATTCTAAGCCTGATTTCAATTGAACTAATGTATATTTAGTCCCACAATTTCAGTTACCCTACAATTGACATATATCACAACTTGAGGAAAAACGTTTTCAAAATTACCAATAATTTAAGAGGCGAGAAACACCCACCTGGATTCCAAGCTAAGGGTGTCGTTTGAAGGGCTTTGGGAATCGACCTTAGGTGCTTGAAAACTCCCATCCTTGTCTCCTCGCTCCCTGACCACATGAACAGACCCAATCTACGCCTAACCCATGCGAAAGTGGACCCTAATTCGACCCATTTTTACAACCTAGTTTGTATCAGCCTTGCCTGATCTGATCCTAGCTCTCCTTTGGTTGTGCCTCATCACCAGCGTCACAGCCAACCACCTCCTGGTTGTTGGCCTCAGTCGCGTCAGTCGCTGCCAATGGGTCGCGCCAGCCTTGAACCCTTATCGCTCCCTTACTCTTTCACTCACTCTCCCTCTTTCTCTCTGTTTCTTGCTTAGTCGTGGGCTGTGTCGGGCTCATGGAGGAGGCGCAGGGCTTAACGTGTACACTAGGGTGGCACTACCACCGCCGTCGCCGCCACTCCTCCGCCTCTCGCTCTCCACCTTCTTCTCTGTGCTGCTGGACATCGGGGACGGTGTTTTGAGAACCCCATTGCTCATGGTTTAGCTGAAGAAAGGGGGGCTTCGGCCCCCTTTTCATCTACTTTATTTTACGTTTTTTTGTTTGTTCTGGTTTGGTCTCACTTGCTAAACCCAGCTCGGTCTGGACCTACTAATATCAATACTTCATGTTCTAAACCCCAAATTAATAATACAACTCTTCGTCAATTGTTCATTTCTATGTGTATATATATATAAGGGTTCGATTCGATAAATGAACGGTTCAATTCGATAAATGACGAAACCAATTCTAAGGTTGACAACCTAATCGTATTCGGAGAAACGACTAAATTAATTATCGGCACAAATTAACATGAATTAATCTCAAATTCAATCATAATAGTAATAATTCTTTTTAATAAAATTATCGTTCACACAAGTACATTGATAATAATTTAACTTTGCTAGAACACGAATTTTGTAACGTAGAAGGTAAGACAGTCAACTTAACGTAAAATAAAGAATGCGGGTCTTACAGTCTTCCCCCCTTAAATGAATTTCGTCCTCGAAATTCTAAAGCTTACAGTTGAAGCAAACACAAGACGTAAACACACATCCTGCGATTTACAATGGTGGAATTCCAAAAAGGATTCCTTTGGCAATCAACTATATCTTATAAATCGAAAGAAAAGGCTTATGATATCCAATCTCCTCCTTGCCAATCCTCTTCAAGCGTCTACTCACTCTATTTAGGCACTGAGGGCAAATGGCATTCAAGAAGGGCAAATGAGTTGGGATGGAATACCATATTGAGCTTGTTTTGAAAATGGACATAGACTTTCGATTATTTAGACTCTATTCGCATAGGAAACAACAATTCTATACATACACATCTATAAGTGGACATCTAAAGGTATGACAAATGGGACAATGACATCTCAAGGTCATATACTAGTAGTCTCATTCTAAAACATGAATTCAAGTCACTTTTAGGATCACAATGATTGACATGGAGATTCTTACAACACATTAGAGTAATAAGAATGTTACATAGCACCACATAGCATCACTTAAGCACAATAGCATCACATAACATCACATAGCATCAGTAATTCAGCATCCTTAAGTCTAAGAATTGGAAATAATATGAAACCAGCTAATATACACATAGCAAGAAATTTACAAAATGAAAGCACATATGACTGACATTTCTATGTTTTTACATCAATTCCAGCTAACTTTTAGGCATTTCATTCATATCAACTTAGACATAACATGTTAAGGTCGTATGAAGGCAGTTAAGTTGGTTAGGTTCATTTAAAGGCATGAAGAAGTCCGATCACTCTAAGGTAAAATCAACTTATCAGGAAGCTACCACATCGCACCTAAGAAGTAGCGACATCATATTATGTCACATTGATAATGAAGGAGCTTGGAGTAACGCTCAAATTCACATTGACGTCACGTAGGGTCTAAAATAAAGCACTAAGGATTAGGAACCATGAATAGCATGAACAGCATAACATATCGATAGGCACAACTTTGAGAAGGTAATGCTAAGGTAGAATGTAAGTCAATGGTTTTGATAATGTGGAGGCTCTCCCTAAGGTCCCCCCTTAAGACTGATCGTCCCTTAACTCATAGATTCACACAAATGAATGGTTATGCTCCTAGACGGATCCTGGGGCCTGTGGGTGATGGCCCCACTGCGCTTCCACTGTGCCACGCTGATGAATATGGAAAACAAAAGCAATGCGCGAATGCAAGTTCCTATAGTCGCTGTATCATACTTTGAATAAGTGCGTATGCAGTTATTCAACTATAGCATGAGATCATATAATCCATGGAGTGCAAATGATGACTTAAAGGTCATACCTTGCTATAAATTACAAAAGTTAAATCATTTAGTTAATTCAGCCACTCGCTTCTTCAAAGTCAAGCCAAGCAAACCTAAAGAAGTGCAACAATTCATTTGTAAAACACATAGCTGGTCATAAATAAAGAAGTTAAACAACCATGTAAGCTTCTACGGTTTTAGGTTGTATACAATGCTATGACTATGCTTTAAAGCATTCAGGCTCCTAGTAGTGCCCCACGAAACGACATCTGGGTAAATATACATGAGTGCAACCCTCACTTAAAACCTAAGGTCGAGATTATTCCTCGAGGTTTGTCCAAACTGGTTGGAATTAGCCATTGATCAACTAACAGGGGTATGATCAATGACATTATCAGTCCTACAGATATACATTGGGGTTTTGTAACACATTTGCCTCAAAAGGTAATTGTGGAGGTCTGAGGATCCCCTGGTACAGATGGAAAGGTTCTGCCTTCTACTATGGGCATTCTGAATTTCATACTTCTTGTTAATACTTAAGAAGATATTAAAAAAGTACAGATTGTCAGCCCAAAAGATAACAAGGAGATGCATGTCGTATAACAATTCCAAAGTCTATCAGGTTCTCCCTTATATCTCCATTTTAGGTGTATTGGGGTTGATATAGCTAGGACGCTATCAATCCTATTTCAAGAATAGCGTCACATGCTGCGATGAGCGTAACGCTTAGCCAATATATGAGTAACCATGGTTTCATGTTAGAAAACAAGGAAGACTCCTTACGTAAATGACAATTCGGGTTAGGACCTTATCTAAGCATTAATGCCACATATACGAGGGCTAAGAATAACACTTAGGCAACAATCAACTAGACTCTATCACAATCACCCATATTGACATGCACGTAAATGAAGTTCTCACATAGCTCCCTGAGTAAATGAGAAATAACGTAAAAAGGTGCATCGTTTAAAAGGACTTTTAGTCAAGAAAACAATCTTTAATTACTTACTAACAACTTGTCATGAACGCATCAAGCAACAAATGCATATTTATATGTAGGTATTCGAAATGTCAATGTAAGATAAATGCAAGTCCCAGACACAACCATAAGGCCTAACCAGATAATTAGAAAGATTTTAAATGCGATAACAAAACCTTAATTCACTATTTAGAAAGGGTCTTATCTTTTAAAGCCTCTATGTTAAAAAAGTATGATGGTTTAACTGCTTCTAGCTCTTTCCCTACCAACCACTGAGTGCGTTTTCTCACTCTATTATTAGGACTGAGAAGCAAATCATACTTTAGGGGAATAATGACCTCGGAGCTAAAACATCCTCAGTTGTCTGAGTTCAAACCACGTGCACTTAAAACTTTTGATTCAAATCGCTAAGGCGTATAAGCAAAACAACTTTCGATTGAGCTAACATTTAACTCATCCATGAGAATATGAGTCACTCGGCCTACACCTTAGTATATGGTTCATTCATCCAACCAATCAGCTCACTCAAGCCACACACAACTAACTAAACACATCAACGTTCACATAAACTCATGTTTGCACACAAAGCAGGCATATAACACATCATCGCGAACGCATTCCTAGGCAACTATATGAGATGTAAGACTCAGGTCACGGCCTATGGTCGCAGGACCTTACTTTGATATCATCTTTGATGCAGGCCAGAGGCTAGAACAAGACCCTCATTCTAGACCAAAGAAGACTTTGCTGCTCAGCCACCAACAAGGCTAATTCTATGAGGCAATACAATTTAGTTTGGAGGCCATTTTAGGGAGGACCTTGCTTTGCTGGACACCCTAGTAACATTGCTAGCCAAGCCAAGTCATTTTGAGGCTCAAACAGCAGCCTTAGTTCAATTCAGTTCAAATGAAGAACATCCTGTAATCAGCATGTTTGAGGTTATTTTGCCTGCTTCTAGTAACACATGCATGCCTAAGGAATCTAATCCCTTTTGATCAGTGTCCCAACTCATTTATCAGCTCATAATCAACTCCTAAATGATAAAGGTTACTTGATTTTGTCCTGGAATTAATTCTGGCAGTAGCGGTTCAACAATAGGTCAAGAAGCAGCAGTAACAGTTTAAAGGGAGAATTTTACCCCCAACTTAGCAGCTTGTTTTTGGCAAGTCTAAGTTTTAAGTCATAAATCATGCATTGCTTTAATAATTATTTTGATTATATTATATGTATTATTTCGTCTAATTTGCTTTATTTTATGTATTTTCTGGTTGAGCATTAATAAAATAAAGAGAAGAAGAGAAGACGTTGAAGATTGGGTTTTATTTACTGAAAGATTTTACAAGCAAATTTATCAAGTTNNNCCAAAAATAATGAATTATGAAAAATAATATTTTCATATGGATTTATTTGGCTTGGATTACTACTCTTGATTGAAGAGGGATTAGAAGACTTGGAAAAGAAGGAGTTCAAAGAAGAAAACCCTAGTAGAATGATACTATCAAAACCTATCTCTTATCCTCTAAAACCTACACACCCAAAACGCTAGCCTCCTTTACGCCTAACCCCACTAATCTTCACGCCACACATCATCTCTCCTACACTCACATCTCACGCCTAATCCTTTGAAAATCAACTCCAGCCACCCATCCAATTTCTCATTTCCTCACCTCCATCATCAAATCCCTCCTGTAATCTCATCACAATCATCATCACCATCAAAATCATCATCATCATCCATCTACCATCAGAAGCCAAAGTAGTTTTCTATTATTTATTATTTATTTTTATTTTATTTGTGTTTGATTTATTATTAAACATGAAAGCTTTGGTTAATTGTTATGATTTTATTTTTAATATAGGTGTGTAGTTTCCTTGTACTTAGTATAATCTATTTCAAACCATGCTAGATTAATTATTTTGAAACAAGTTTCATGCTTTATTGTCTAGTTAATTTTTATTCATGATTCTATAACAATTGCAACACCAACACCACCTCCCAGTATGGGCCCCGCTTTTGCGGGTTCTGGGGAGATCCAACTGTACGCAACCTTACCTCTACCGGTATTCCCACCTGTAGAGAGGTTGATTCCAAGAGACCCACACGAAAGGATTTTGTGAAAATATTTTATAGAGGAAAGATTTTGTGAAAACATTAATTGGAAAATTAAGGACACATATCAAGGAAAGACCAAGATATATTAAAAGGACTAGTTGCTGAAGCTATGTAGCATAATAACTATCTATCAGAGGAAGGTGATACACGTTAACAGCACGAGGTAAGCAAACGATGATTCCTCCCAAAAGAAAGGTCTACCTGCATACAAACATAATGTGCGAAAAAACTACTACTAGCACTATGCCACTACACCAAAAGACAACTACGGGGTGGACTCTCTGTGATCTAAGTTCCTAATCCTATCCCGCCACTGCTTCCTATCCTGAGCCAAGTTCTCCGTCAAATCGATAACTTTCAAGTCCTCTCTGATCACCTCGTCTAAACTCTTCTTTGATCATCCCCTCCCTCTTTTGCCTTTAGGGATGTTGATCATCGTACATCTCCTCACTGGAGCGTCCACATTCCTCCTTTTTACATAGCCAAACCATCAGAGTCTTCTTTCTCTCATCTTATCTTCGATGGGAGCTACTTTAACTAAGTCTCGGATAACTCCATTCCTAATTCTGCCTATCCTCGAATACCCACACATCCGCCTAATCATCCTCATCTCTGCTACCAACAACCTTTGAACCTGCGTCTTTTTTAGAGGCAAACATTCTGATCCATAAAGAACAACTGGTCTAACTGCCATACAATACACTTTGCCTTTCAATCCTAGGAGCACCCTCTTGTCATACACCACACCTGAGATATACTTCCATTTTTGCCAACCCACTTTTATTCGTTGGTCAATGCCTTCATCAATATCTCCATTCTACTGAATGATCGAATCTAGATACTTAAACTTGTCGACCTTAGTTATCGACTTCCCATCCAAGGTGACTTCTTCTCCGCATCTACCCTTCTACTGAAATAGCAAGGAAGGTATTCTGTCCTTGATTTGCATACTCTAAAACCTCTAGATTCCAGTGTATGCCTCTATCGCTCCAACCTGTCATTAACTCCCTATCTGGTCTCGTCAATAAGAACAATGTCATCTGCAAATAACATACACTATGGTAAGTCATCTTGAATCCCTCTTGTCAGTACATCCATGACTAGAGTGAAAAGAAAAGGGTTTAAGTCAGAACCCTAGTGCAGGCCCATACTAACGAAGAAGTCATTGGTGACCCCTCCTGGCATCCTAACGCTCGTCCTACCTCCCTTGTACATGTCCTTAATAAATCGAATATACAAGGGTGACATTCCCTTGTTTTCCAAGCATCTCCAAACCACTTCACACGGAACTCTATCGTATGTTTTTTCCAAGTCAATAAACACCATTTGGAGATCTACCTTTCTATCTCTGAACCAACCCATGAGCCTTCTAAGGAGGTAAATCACCTCTGTAGTCGACCTGCCTCGCATAAAACCAAATTGGTTCTCTGAAATCGAAACATCCTTCTGCAACCTTCTCTTAATCACCCTCTCCTATAACTTTATAGAGTGACAGAGCAATTTTATACCCATAAAATTATTGCAATCTTGAATATCACCTTTGTTCTTGTATAGGGGGATGACTGTACTAGACCTCCATTCTTTGGGCATCTTAGCCGTCCTAAAAATAACATTGATAAACTCCGTTAGCCACTCTAATCCTTCTTCACCCAAACACTTCCACACTTCCACCGGTATCTGGTTTGGGCTCTCTGCGTTCCCACTCGTTATCTTCTTTACGGCCTCTTTCATCTCGTCCTTGTTGATATGACCACACACTTGCGGACACAATTGCCTCTCACTACACTCTCTTACCCTACTACGAAAGTCTTCCATCACTTCACCATTGAGGAGTTTGGAAAAGTACCTTTGACATCTCTCCTTGATTTCTGCATCCTCAAACAACACCTTACCATTTTCATCCTTGATGCACCTCACAACACCTAAATCCCTTATTCTTCTATCCCTAGCCCTCACCAATTTAAAGACTTCTGTCTCCACTTCTATGGTCTCCAGTCTATGGTATAACCTATCATAAGCCATGCTGTTAGCTACCGCAACAGCTTTCTTGGCTACCTTCTTAGCTACCTCATATCTAACTCTACTAATCTCTCTTTCTTCATCTACTCCACAGTTTATAAAATCAGTATATGCCTCTGTTTTCTCCTTGACTTTCTCCTTTACCTCCTCATTCCATCAATAGGAACCCTTTATTTTGTGACCACCTCTTCTAGAAGTACCGAGGATTTCTTTAGCCCACCTTTGAATGCAATCTATCATAGCCTCCCACATTTTATCTACGTCCTCTACCCGCCTCCAAGCTCCCTCTTCAGTAATCCTCTCTGATAATAACATGACATTCTCCTTTGTAAGGGTCCACCACTTAACTGTAGGGTCCCCGACTCCCCTCTTCTTCCACTTTGAACATTTAACCTCCACATACAACACTAGTAACCTATGCTGAGTTTCTAAATATTCACTAGGAATCACCTTACAATCCTTACAAAACCTCCGACTATTTGCCCTCAACAAGAAGTAATCAATTTGGGTCTTTAAGAAGCCACTCTTAAAGGTCACCAAGTGGTCCTCCTTCTTCTTAAAATAGGAGTTTTCCACCAACAATTCAGAAGCCACCGTGAAGCCCAGCACAGAAACCCTTCCGCTGTTTCTCTCCCTAAAACCGAAACCTCCATGATTCGTATCATACCCATCTTAGTCAACACCAATATGACCATTAAGTCTCCTCCTATGAAAAGTTTCTCGCTCCGAGGTACCCCCTAGATGACCATATCCAAATCCTCTCAAAATAGCTTCTTAATATCGTCCGGCAGACCTATTTAAGGAGCATACACACTAACCACATTTATCACTTCTAAACCCACCAAAACCTTAATGGCTATAATTCGATCACTCTTACGCCTCACTTCAACAACGAAGTCTACCAACTCCTTATCAACCAGGATGCCAACTCCATTCCTCACCTTGATTGACCCCGAATACCACAATTTGTATCCATCAACTTCTCTAACTTTAACCCCCACCCACTTCATCTCTTGAACACAAGCTATATTAATCCTACGCCTATGTAAAGACTTAACTAATTCTATAAACTTACCCGTAAGAGACCCAATATTCCAAGACGCTAGGCGCACCTTCTCAAACCCTCCACCCCTCTTGACCCCACTACCCCCCAGAGGACTGGTTGAAGCTACTACATTACTCGCCACTAGCTTAAGCTGCCAACACCCACCTACTTCAACGCACTAAAAGGTCATACTAAAATCACAATAAGTTTGCACTGAAAAATAATAAGGGAGTAAGCAAAAAAAGCTCCCCAAAAAATTACCGAGTGGGCCCAAATAAGGAAAAATAATGCGGAAAAGAACCAGGCACTGAAACTAAAAGATAAAGAGACGCTGGCTACAAAGGACCACAGACTAAGTATACAAGCCTGGGAATCTACTTGGCAAGAAAAACGCTAGCCAAACGAAAACTACTAACTAAAAATAATAGCTTTATACGATAATACTAATACACCCACCACAACTACAACAATACACACAATAGTGATTAAAACTAATAGCAATTTACGGTACTACCGCAAACAACAGGACCAGTAATAGCTAAATAGCGCACTCAAATACCATTGCTACGATACTTACAAAAAAAACCAATTGGCGACCATGCAGGACAGTAGAAAAAAAATACTACTAGAGGCGAATAATATAATTAAAAAAAATAATTGGAAAACTAATAGAAAATCAATAGCAGTACTGAATTTAACTAGATAATAAACGTACAAATTCAAGTAAAGTATCCAAGAGACTAACCAAAAAATACTAAATAACTACAATCAAAGTGAATAACCTTAAATGGGATTG
The DNA here is from genome assembly GCA_002740545.1 of Lophocereus schottii. Classification (NCBI taxonomy): domain Eukaryota; kingdom Viridiplantae; phylum Streptophyta; class Magnoliopsida; order Caryophyllales; family Cactaceae; genus Lophocereus; species Lophocereus schottii. The sequence continues at coordinate 795 of NCQV01110190.1, read as the reverse complement.
AACCAAGTAATAGTTTCAAAAATACTTATCAAATACTACTTAAAAATACTGAAACTAATCGCAACGCTAATAATAAAAATAATGCTAATAATGACAATGGTAGAGAATTCCAACAAAAATACTAAGAACAGTAGAAAAATACTAATAATACCAACAAACTAATACTAATAATAAAAATAAAATTGCCAAGGGGCAAAACTAGCAACAAGTGCAATAAAAAATAATGATGCCAGGGCTAACGCAGAGGGGGAGAACTCTTCTAGAAAATACAAGCACCAAATACAGAACCCTCAAACTTAGATAAAGAACAACTAGAACTCTTCCAGTTACCAAAAATCTTCTAGGGAAATTGGAAATTGGAAAAGAGCAAGACCTATTTAGATATAGAGCAACTTAGAGTAAAATTTAAAACACAAGCAAGCCACCAAATACAAAACCCTCCAACTGCAACCTCAGTTATGAACTCAATCTCACCACTCAATGGTACTGATACTATAATAGAGCAAATAGTAGACAGAAACTAGGATTCGAGAAATAATGTTCGAACACAACTTAAGAAGAATTGGGAAGATGAATAGCAACAACGAGAGAGAGGGAGCCTAGCTGAAAAATTAACGACAACCGGGCTGAAAAATGTGACTAGCAATTAAAGAAGAAATGGGGGAGAGAGGGAACCTGAGATTAGGATGATGAATAGCAACAACGAGAATGAGCCAAAAAACAAAACAAACGCAGCTTAAGGTTCAATCTTTTATGTCAACAATGGCGTCGAGCAGAGAGAACTAACCCAAGAAG